>VZRX01015810.1:7656-94423 GCA_013398075.1 Notiomystis cincta | reverse complement strand
AAAGGGAGCGGGAACGGGGGGGAGGCTTGGCGGGAGACGGGATGGGTGACTGGGGGCGTGCCCAGAGCGTTCAGCCCTTTGGGAAACCGGTGGGTGCCGGCCGTTGTGCGCCCGCCGGAGCCGTTAAACCCCGGTCACGGGGGTTGGGCCCGGTTTGAGCGCGGAAAGCTCGGGACCAAAGCTGGCGGCGGGATGTGTGGAGGGATGGAAGTCAGGCAGGCCCCGGCTGTCACCGCTGCAGTTCTATTTTCCTCTGATTTCACATCAGTGACCCTGTACACTCATTTCTTGTCAGAATCACGGAACAATTAGGTTGGAAAAGACCTCTGAGATCATTAAATGTTGTCTTTGACCAAACACCATCGTGTCTAGACCATGACACTGGGTGCCACATCCAGTCTTTCCTTAAACACATAAGGGACAGTGACTCCACCACCTCCCTGGGAAACCTGTTCCAATATCTAATCACCCTTTCTGTGAAAGAATTCCCCCAAATGTCCAACCTGAACTCCCCTGGCACAGCTTGAGGCCACGTCCTTGTGTCACACTGTCAGTTGTGTGGGAGAAGAGACCGATCCCCACCTGGCTACACTCTCAGGTGCAGAGAGCAGTAAGATCCCCCTGGAGCTTCCTTTTCTCCAGGCTAAACTCTCGCAGCTCCCGCAGCTGCTCTTCACCAGAACTGTGTTCCAGACCCTTTCTCAGCTCCGTTCCCTTCTCGGGACTCACTCCAGCACCTCCATGTCCCTCCTGAACTGCGGGGCCCAGGAGCAGACACAGTGGTCGAGGTGAGGCCTCACCAGTGCCAAGGACAGAGGTTCTCCTTCCTCACGGCGCCTGTGAGGGTGTTTTAAAGCTCCCCCAGGAGCAGGAGAACGAGGGGTTTTGACCTTGGTCAGATCCAATTGAACGTCCTTCCAATTCTTGGAGTTAGATTTAGGACCTATGACCCCTGGTTCTTGTCAGAATTACATCATCAAAGAACAATTCTTAAGTCAGCGCAAGAGACACAGCATGCAGGTCTCCAGGCCTTTGGTAAACACTGAATAGAGCTGTGGTACAGTCTGAAAGGGTGGCAGTAGTACTGATCTGATATTGATAAAGCATTAAAGACAAAGAATTTCAGAATGAAACACAGAATCACAGAATGGTTTGGGTTGGAAGGAACCCTAAAGGTCACCTAGTTCCAAACCCTCCACCATGATCAGGAACACCTTCCACTAGACCAGGTTGCTCCAAGCCCCGTCCAGTCTGGCCTTGAACACTTCCCAGCATGGGACATCCAAAACTCTGCACAACCAGTGCCTCGTCACCCTCACAAGTGCTAATATGTGTGAGCCTTGGAGGTGCCCGTTCATATGCTGTTAAATGCGCTTTATTCGGATTTTTGCTTGTGTTTGTTGTACAAAAGCTGTTATCTGTGTGTACAAGGGAGGTTTGGCAGATGCCCAGGGGCTGTGTGGAGTGGAGCCATCGGCCCTTAAGGTTTGACGTTGCTGGGAAGCTCATCTTGGGAGAAAATAGGCTTGTGCAAACATGACTCAAGGGGAATACGGATGTTGGCTTAGTGACGCCGCTGCGCGGTGTCAGCGTACGTATTTTTATTTAATTCTTCTTTTGTTTCAACAATAAAAGAGCAGAAATCAACTCGTACTCAAAATACAAAATTTCACTTGGAAGCCCAGAACTGGCTGAGGCAGCGTACTGTGTGTTTTGGTTTGGTTTGCTCGTGTGCCAAAGCGTCCCCTCGTTCGTGCAGATGGCTCTCGCCGCACTCCCAGATAGAGGCAGCCTGTTCATCGCTGCTGCGTGCAGGGCACGGCAGCGGATCCCAGAACTCCACATCCACTGCTTTACTGGCTCTTCTCAGGGAGGGAGGCAGTTGCAAGTCTCATGGCACAGAGAGGTGATCTTTGTAGTACAGCTCCCATATTTGCATGCAGAGTAAGGTTACATTGTGCATCCATACAAAGTGAAATTTTTTTTTTAAAAGCGCAGAAAGTATATTTGCCACATCTCATCAGTTTATCCAAAAATCTTGTATGAAGCTGTTTCTCTTAAGTTCTATTCTTTTCTACAGCTGGAACAACAGTTGCTGTTTCGCCTTTTCCAGAAGATAATTGATACTGATTTTTCATTTGCCGTTCCTACCATTATCATCTGTCTGATGGCCTCAAACATTGCAAGAGCACATTTCACTGCTCGATATATGTGCTTTAGCTACTGACAGGATGGGTACAGAGAAAGATTCTGATCAATGACAAAACTGTGGTTAGTCTCCCTACAAAATTAAGATTTCTGATGAGATCTTTCCTTTGCTGGTTGGGTGCTAAAGATATTACGGCTGGTGAAGAGGTAAAAATGAAATTTTAAAAATTCTGTAAAAATGGTTAAAAAAAATACCAGTAAAAAGAACTGGCAGGAAGGTAAAAGGAAGAAAGGGAAAGTAATTTCAAGGGAATACACTAATTTTTCTTTCCCACTTTTTGCACAACAGCCAGTCACCTGACAACTACCTGCTTTTGGCATTAGTCAGCTCTTGTATTAGCTTTTAATGTTTATTTATAATTCTGTGTCATTTTTGTCTGTGAATATAAATCTGTCTGTTTATTTGAAAAAAACGTGTTACCAGTAAATATTGCTAAGTCCCTGAAGGGCCACCTTGTATTGGCCTTTTGGTATTTATATGTCCACAGACAACTAATCAGCTTCAGAGGAAAGTAAAGAGCAGAGTTCTGTTTATCCTCTTCCTGAAGGTCAACGGACAAAATCAAAAGCACCCAAGGTCACACGAAGTGCATTTTCAAGTTGATTTACGCCACAGTTTATCCTGTTTCTTTATATACCATTTTTTTTTTTGGTGAGCATCAGAACTGAAGGCACAAATATGTGAGAAGCTTGTTGGTGATCAAGCTAATTGTTCCAGTGCCTGCTGTGCATACATAGAGCTCATAATACACTTCCATTCTCCCTGAATTTGCATAACTTTTAAAATTATTACTATAATAAGCGTTCACATTAAAAGAATGGTAGAAAATAAATTAGAAAATGCACTTGCAGCCTTAATTTGATCCCCTTTATAATAACATTTTTAATTCAGGCAGCATGACCAATGCAATTTCTTTCCTCTGACTTCATGGTGTGTTCAGCACCCAGTCTGGAGTTAGATAAGACTTGTGTAGCTGATGAAGTTGGTCCCCACAGTATTCCTATAAAAAATATATATATTTCAGTATATAGTTCTCCTAATAATTTCTTAGTGGCTGACAGCTATTCCCATATATACTATGTGTCTTTGCTCCCAAATGGTGAAGTTCTTCCCTTTTCTACCTGTTCTACCCAGATCTATGTGACTTTGATGTGGCATTAGTGAAGCTGTCGTGGAGCTTCAGTGCTTGTCCTGCTCAGACAGGAGCAGCAAAGTTGCCAGCCGAAAAAGCAAAATAGTCTGTGTAGTCTTGCATTGGGGAAAAATAATCAGATTAAACCTCCCAACTGGCTCCTTAAAAAGTAAAATAAATCCTTCTATAACAAGTAATAATTCACTTCTCATAAACCTGTCAGCACCAGCCAGAGCTCAGACACTATATAAACATATGTACATCTTGGATTAATTACACTTGCCTTCAAATTCCATACAAGGATCATGCAAGAAAACACTGAATATTCTGATGGCAGTTATTAGTGAACACAGCCTCACGTTTTCCACATCCCCCTGGTGCTGAAGCCGGTGACCACAGTTTGTCACAGCAGCAAGTTCCAGGAGTTAAAGACCTGTTAGATAAAGCAGCACTTCTTTTTCTAAGATCTGGACACTCTCCCCAGATTTACCAAATGCCCCCTACTCTGGGTATTGTAGGATTTGGCAAATTATGGTTCTGCCTGTGTTTTATTTGCTACTTTGTGATTTTATAAACCTTGATCTTACCTTCTTCAGCCCTCTCAAAATTGAGGTCTCACAGTCCTACCAGTCTCTCACATTAAATGTTCCTCTCTGTAGCTGCTCAGCTTCTCTGTGCCTTTCATGAGCACTGTGTGCAGTTCTGGCCTCCACATCCCAAAATGTGGGCTCACCCTGGTTTTACACAGCAGAAAAATGATTCTGTCTCTTTTGTTCTCTACCACTTTTCCTTAGATTTTTTGGCTGCCACGTCATTATGAACTGAATGTATCCAGTCTTCATTTTAAGATATAAAGAGATGAAAAAATTCCCACTTCCCTTGCTCTGTTTCTCCCATGGCTGACCACCCTCATTGTAAAAAACATGCTGAGTTTTGCATTTTAAGTTTTCTATGTTTAACATTCCAATGTTTTTCTACCCACTGCTTGCTCCTCTTGCTGTAAATGTGCATAAACATCATATAACTTTGGGCTTAATTTACACAAACCTCCATAGTTTTGCATTTTACCAGAAGTAAAAGTAACAAACAAGTGATCCTGGGCTTAACCACCACGATGCAGAGATCCTTGAACTCCATGTGCAATATGAAACTGCTTCTCCTGTCTCTTTTTGCTTCCTTCTCAGGAAAGGGCTAAGCCTCAGAAACCAAACTTTGGTGGTCTAACCAGTTGGTTTGCTTGTGACAGTAAGCAAGATTTATGTATTTTTCTTAGCCTTTAGAGTGAATAGCTTGAGTACTGTCTAGTTCAACAAATCATGTGGGACTGTCTATCAATAGTACAAAGACAGGAGAAAAAAATCAACCTTTTTTTTAATAAATCCATATAAATACATGTGTCAGCTGAAATTTGTTACCTTGACACTATTTTTAGTCCATCAAAAATATTTTGGATAATTCTTGGAAAGATACCTTGCTGCATTTGTTGATAACTATCAAAGTATCCAGCTGGGAGAAACATCTGTATAAATGTCCAGAATTACACTGGCATAATTTAGTTTATGAGCACAGAAAGCACTGATTCTGTTGGCAACAACCACAATTTTTCAGGCAGTAGAAAACACCAACTTTAAAATACCTGATTTTGTAAATCATTTGACCTAAGTATTACCTAGATGTAAAAAGAAATACCTCTGAGTGCCATGTCATACTTGTGATGTAAAGTGGCACATGTTTGAATCTAGATAAAAGTAGTATCTGTGACATAAGAGGTGTGGGATGGCTGTGTTGTTTAAACTACCCTGAGCAGCACTACGGAGCAGATGTGGAGTTTATGGTTCCCACGTCAGAGAAGCCCTAAGCAACGGCACTGCTGTGTAAACAGGGCATATTCAAATAACCACTTAGCTCAGCACTTGGTTCTCTTGCATACAAAGTGGAATCTGTACCCATTTTGGTTCTGCTTCAGTTTCTGGCCCCAGCACTGAGTTATTACATCAAGACCTTCTCCACAGAGGTTGGTATGAATGCTGGGCAGAGGGAGCTGGTGGGAACAGATCTTTGTGCATGTCCTGTGGTAGCCAGTCACTCACTGGGCAGTCCTGATCCTGCTGGATGGCTGTGTTGGCCTCAGAGTACACAGACATTGCTACTAAATAAAGGTAGGAGGTTTTCAGATTGTTTTGTTTCAAAAGAAGAAAGAAAATTAACTTCCCTGTGAGTTGTTCAAAGACTAATCTGAATCCAAACTATCAATTGCTGTTTGTTTTCCAGCAGAACCTGTTCAAACACAAGTTTGTTGGTGTTGAGGGGCTTGTCAGACAAAGAGCTCTGAAATTTATTTCTTCCTTGAGCCTTTGCTTGCAAATCTGGAATTGTCTTTTGCTGTGTGTACAAATTTGTCCCTTCCCTATCTTCTCACATTTCCACCTGACACAGTTCAGGTTATCAGCATTTCTGTACTGGGTCCCAACCTGCCACTACCCAGACGTGTCTTGCTCTGTCACAGTTGCTACAGCTCCTGTTTTCACATCTTCTGCTGTCACCTTGGTAGATTGAATGTTATGAACCATTTCTCACACTTGGGATTTGCCCATTTGTCATGTATCTTCACTAGATGCTTGCCAAATAACAGTTGCCCTTCCCTTCACCTCCAAGGTTTGCCCTATATCCACAATCTGTCCCTCACCTCACCTTGCTTATCTCCCCTGGGGGGGCACCTTGAGCCTCCTTCCAGACTGAGCCTCAATCTCTCCCTCCTCTTGCAGCACCTGATCTCTCTCTGGGACAGGAGCTGCAGCACCTTTGCTCTTTGGCCACGTATTTTGGTGTCCACCAGAAGCCACTGACACATTTCACTGTTCCCAGTGTTTGAGTTCTGCCCTTTGGTGCTCACAGATCCATCCCGGGCACAGAAATTCCATACACAAACATGGGGCAATACTACAATGAAGGGCTCATTTTACAGGTCAGCATGGGGTGTTAACTAATTCCAAGTGCTGAAATTGCAGTATTAAATGTTAATTGCAGCAGTAAAAATGAGCTTTATCCACAGAATCCCCAAATTTTTATATTTCCCTCTGAAAACCCTTTTATCGGCTTCATTACAGCTGTTAGGACTTGCTTTAATTAAACTCACAGTGCAGCATGAAGATCAGTTAACCAGTTCTCAGAGAAAATCAGCAAGCAGTTCCTGTTGTATTTTACTGTCATTCTTCACATCCTGTGCTTTGGTGTGCATTATGAAAATGTTGATAGAGGATTCTGTATCTCAGGGGAGGATACTGGACATGTGAAACTTCTCACTTCTAGGCTGGTTTTCCAATTCAGTTCAGGTTCTTAAGTTTTATAAAAGTATTTGATGTTTGACTGCAGCTTGGATGTCTTCATTCAAGGAAAAAGGTGATCTTATCATCCAAGGCAGAGGATTGTAAGGCCACTTCACCATGTCCAGATCCCTCTTTGTCAGTCTCAGCAAAAAAGTGATTGGTTTGTAGACCTGAAAAATGCTTGCTGCTTTCAACTACGACTTAAATCACATCTGCATAGGAAACTGATTGAATGGGTGTTTCGTGTACAGTGCTGCTCCTGACGGGGTTTTGACTTTAATTCCCGAGGCTATCAGCCCAGAAGAGTTGCATTAGAAAAATAGGAAAAGAAGAGTCTGGTTTTAGAGAATGCAACAGCACTGCCTTTTGTTGCAGTTGCTTTGCAGTGTCTCTCCATTGACACCTAGTGTCCATACAGGAAGATCTTTACATTCCTCAGAGCCGTGCTAGAAATATTTATCTATACATTTTTAAAGATTTTTTTTTCCTAGTGTAGTTATTAAAAGCTCCTATTGATCATAGCAGGTCAGCCAGTAGGTGAGACTGATGGTGCAGACACAGCAATCTCCCTGCTCCTAACAGTGATATCAGAGACATCCATGTCTGTGTTCTGAATGGCTCCAGGGACCCTTTTCAGTGCTTTACAATACAAAAATATTATGCCTTTTTAAATTTTTCTGTAAATACCTGTAAAATATTTTAAGTCTGCATCTCTTTCCTCAGAGCATACAAGCAATTGTGAACCAATTAATATTCAATACAGAAGTATTGTAGTCAGGCATTATTCTAATTATATTTAATTAAAGAAGAGTCTTTTCAATGATAGAAATCTCTTTTTTACACTCCATTTTAGATACTTAATAGAGAAGTGTCTTTGTTCTTAAAATGGTGAGAGTTATTTTCATATTTATTTATTTCTCCTGTAGAAATCCCAAGTTTTTCCAAAAGGATTTGTTGTTCTGCTTTTGCAAAATCTTGGACAATGACAGTGAGCAATTAATCAGGTCTTTACTGTACACTTTGCTCTGTGAGCAGCTCTTCCTTTGCAGTATTTCCTCCTGTTGGGGTGTGCACACAGGGGCTGTGCCAGAGTCACAGCCACACCATGCTTGGTCCTGGACTGATGTGAAGTCCTCCCTACTCTGAAAACTCCCTGTATATTCATACCCAGATCATTTCCACTGTTATCTGTTATAACAAAGGCAGTTATTCCAAGCGAATTCTGTTATGAAAGCTTAACAAGAAGTGTTGTCCTAATGTTGGTGTTGCAGCTTCAGGAAAAGACAGCTGGTTCAAGGATGCACTCCAGGCACAGTTTCTGTCCATGATGTGCTCTGTGTATCCAGGCAGCTCAGGGACTCCATCATTTCTTGGCAGTGTTTTATGATTCATCCCTTTCCAGCCTTTCCTCAATGTCTCATAAGCCCTAGATGAGCTCTCTCTTGGTGACACCTGACATAGCAGGGTCCTGTCCTTGCTGGCTGGTGGAAGTTACTAGTGTGAAAATAATAGAGCTTTGCCTTGGAACAGCAGGAAACCTGCTGAAAAAGAGCTAGAACAGCCTTGAACTTCTCCTGTGAAGGTCAGAGGAGAGTGAATAAGTATTTTGCACCATTTCTGGAAAAGGATCACTCATCAGTTTCTATGGACAGTCACATATTTTCCCTCTTTCTCCTTTCAGTGTTCTGTTATTTAAAAATGCTCATTACATTAACTGTCAGAGAGTCTGTGTTGAAAGAACCTGCTGAATCAATACATTCAGAATAAGAATGACAGCATCATTAAGATGTATCCTGCTCAGATTATTCATAATTTAACTATAAAGCAAAACATGTGATCATGAGTAATAAAGGAATGTGACACAAATGATTCCATTCAGAGCAGTGCTTTAATGCAGGCACTGGCAAAGCTGCTGCAGCAGCAGCCAGAGCCTTTAATTGCAACTGCTTGTAATGGGGTTACAAATAGGTGTTTATGTCTGTCTTTGCCGTGATCCTTTGGCCACCCCAACTTTTCATTCCCAGCGGGACTCAGTGCTTCCAGCAGCCCCAGATTTTCCCTCCATGGCGTCAATGGAAGGAGGCAGGAGCCAGGAGCATCGTGTTGCTATGGCAACACATCCCACTTCCCTGGGGATCACGTTGCCTCGGTGACATGGGGCGGGCACCAAGGTGGATCGAATCGACTCGGAGCAGCTGCCCCCTGAAAAGCAGGACAGCCCTGGCCTCTGGTAGCGTGGGAGCCCAGAGGTTCGTGGGCTTGCAGGACCCTGCGCTCACACAGGGTCTGGGCCACGAGAGGGTGACCTGTGTGTGGTCCTTCAGGTAGTGAGACAAGGCCCCAGCCAAAAGGAGCTTCCCATTTCCATCTGGTGTGTCAAAATAAGATGGATGGCAGGAAAGCCAATGTCACTGGGAGGGGTTTTGCTGAGAGGAGCAACTGCTGGGGCCACTGTCCTTGATCAGGACCTGTAAACATACCACAACATCAGAAGTCATTGCTTCTTTGCACATTCTTCATTGCACAATCCATCTGTGAATGGAGGTGAGCTTGTACATTGATTTTAGGGTAGTCCAGTGCTGCTTTTCTCTGTGTCACATCCAGTACCCAGCATCACATAGGCAGCAGATTAAAGATCAACTTACAGAGGCAAATGCCTGTGTTAATGCTGTGAGCACAGAGCCTCCCTCTTGCCTGCAGGCACTCCAGCAACCAGCCCCAACCCACAGGAAAGCAGTGACACAACCTCAAGAGCCCCCAGACCCTTTGCCACAAGAGTGGTTTTGGATATCTGCACCAAACCTTCTGTGGACTGCACTGGGGCCCTCTGAGTAACTGCCAGTAAGGAGAGGATGTTCAAAACTCAATGCCTGGACATCAGTTAGGGACATCAGTTATCCACAGCACTTGGAGAGCAATTTGAGAAGCAGGAAGATGATAAAGGACAGACAAATTTGCACAAGGCAGGTAAATTCCTTGTAATTTGTTCCTATAGGAATCTCTTCTCCCCTCACACTGTTGCATTAAGAAGCTTCTAGCCTACTGTAATTAGGCCTTGAATAAACACCATCTCTGGAACACAAGCCTCTGTTGTCCTGATTTTCTGAGTTAGCAGTGCTTTGCATTTTTTTAAGCCTGACACTAATTATTGCAGAAGAGCAGAGCCTGCTTCAGGGAGTCTGGTGTTACTTTTTGCCTCTGGAAATATTACCATGTGCTGCAGAACTGTCTCAGTGGTGTTAATATACCTGGCTTTAAGCAGATATTGTCTGTACTGCAGCTACACCCTACTACTTGCTCTATCCCTGTATTTCTGACTTTAGCCTTTCTCTCTCTGAGCCATTCTGTGTGCATTTTCCACACAACATTAGCTGTCTTTCTTCTCACAATCAGAGCTATGTTTAATTGTGTTTACAAAGGATTCCTGAACTGTGGGAAATGTTTCTCAGAATGTGTGGTTTTGCATCATTTAGCCTTGAAAGGATGCTGCTTCCCCTGACCTCTTGTTGTTTTTTTCTCAATGACTCTGGTAATTGCATCAGTAGCCTGGGGAGTCACAGTTTCCTTTCACATCTAGGAAAGATCCAACCTTTCCTTACCCTTTCTCAGCAGAATCACATATCTAGTCTCTCCTGTTTTCTGTAGCCCAACCACACCAGCTCTTTTTCTGGCTTCTTCTTTCACCCTTGTCCAGAATAAACTGCCACTTTCCTGGGTCATCATTTCTACCACTCTGCTTTGCTATGAAATTCTGTCTTTCTTCTCCTCTCCTGCACCAAACACATTTCTTATCTTCTCCATCAACATCCTTTACAACCAATCTTCAATCAGTCCATCAGCATTGTTCTGACAGCACTGTCCCCAAAATTCTGACAGCATTTTGACACCATATCCAACAGACCTGTCAGTGGTTTTTTCACACCTCCCCACCACACCTGGGCAGAGCTCTCCAGAAACATCTGGAGAAAGAAAAGGGCTTTGGGGCACAAAGACCAGCATGGTGCTCCCTGCTGTTGAGGGGATTCATCTGCCAGGTTTCACTTGTAATCAAACTGCCTTGAGAAAGACATTTTTTTGCTGAGCACACTGAGAAAGTGAAAAATGACAGCCTGGAGTGCACCCCAAACCCACACATTCCAGGTTCTGCTGTCACCCCAAAGCCACTTGTCCCCACACTGATGTTCCAGGTTATCTGCAGTTGTGTGTGGGGGTTCCCTTTCAAACACACTTAAGCAAGGTCAGGTCTCTGAGGTTAACCTGCAGTCAGCAAGAAGCTTTAGGCAACACACAGAGAAAAAAACTGTTTCCTCTCTCTCTTCACACTTTTTTAAAGGGGATTGGTTTTTCTGAGTCACAGCTAACACAAACCAATTGGAAAAGATTCAGTCTGGATTTATACTATGGCTCAGAGGAACCTGAAAGACCATTTAGTGTTCAAAGTATTATTTTTAATTATTAACCAAGCCCTCTGTCTTGCTGAGCTCTGTCAGGCCCTTCTTTGGATTTTGTACAGTTTATTTCTCTTGTCATCCTGAGCAGACTTTGACATGCAGAACACAGGCTTGTTGATGAAATGAGAAGATTGCTGGCAAAGTTTGGCTCTGTCTCTGCATTTGCAGCAGACTCTCAGTGCAGGGGACATGCAGTGCAGTAGTTCTTTTGTTCATATTTAATCATACAAGAAAGAAGAATGTAATTAAGGCCTGTCTCCCTCAATCTCCTCCCTGCCTCAGAGTATTTCAACTCTTTGAGGTAAAGGAAATGGAGCTTTTTCTGACAGCAAAGTGCAGCCCAGAGCATATCAGGAATGATTCTGTCCCCATCACTCCACAGTTTCCATTTGACAGCATTTTCCCTCTGAGCAGTTTCCTATATGAAGGAACACAGCTGTTAGAAACAGCATTACAACTACCAAAATCTGATCAAAGCTGGAAGCACAGTGTTTGCTCTTGGTTTTCTTTGCACCTTTGACAGCCCAGCTTGCTTCACTGCCCTCCTCAATAGCTGGCTGATTTCTCTTTATCTGAAAACACCCTTAGGCAGTTACTAGATTTCAGGATGCAGTATCAAAAGAGGTCTTGGCTCAGAAATAGACTTTTTTTTTCTATTTAGCTATTTTAGCTGTTAATTGTCTATATAGCCTTGATTCTCAAAGGTAACTCCATTTATGCTCTAAAGCTACCAACCACTTTAAAGCCCAGCACGTGTTTACAAAAGATTTGCTGCCAAAGAATCCTGAAAATTGGAAATGTCTCACTGAAAAGGGTGTTTCAAACTTGCAATTTTAGTTGGCCTTGGGCTGAAATGAAACTGTATCAGCAAAGACAAGAAAGGACTGGAAGGGGCAGAGAAGGGTAAGTTGGCCCACCCAACCTGAGGGGAGGTGGTCCAGGATCCTGATGTTCAACCAGACCAAGGAGAAACATCCCAAGCCTGAGGGAGCCCTGCCAGAGAAATACAGAAAAACAGTCAATGAGAAGACAGTTGTTTGATGAAATTGCCTGAAATGAGGAAGGAGGGAGGAGGCTCTAATATGTAAACACTTTAATTGCAAAGTTGTTTATTCTGAGCTGTTCTAAGAGCTGACAGGGTAAGTGTTATTGCTGCTTCCCAGGGTATGTAACAGCCACAGAGACTGACTGAGGAGTTTTCTACTTAGTGGCAGGGTTATTAAATTATAAAAAGGATAAGAGTTTATCACAGAAGAAATAAGCTGCTATTCTCTCAAGACTTTGCTGCTGAACTTTAGAAGAAATACTGTGGAAATCAAAGCAGTGCTCAAAAGGGAGAAATCTACTACAGAAAAAATGCTGATTTAAATCTTGTTTCAGTTTGCAAAACTTTTCTTACCTACAGAGAGGCTTTAAACAAGGGGAAAATATATCCCAGTTGCTTGGGATCAAAATCCAAGTCTCAGACACACAAAGACAACTCCAGAGGGAGAAGCTGCTGAAAAAAGCCACGGCAAATGAAGGGCTCAATGGGTGTGTAAAGTGAAGGGGGGAAAGGACAAAACAACAGAAAATGTTGTTGCAGCAGCAAAACTGCAGCTAAAACACGAGATCTGACTATGTGGGGATAAACAAAAGCTTATATGGGAGGATTTCCTGGGAGTTAGTGAGCCTGAAGGTTGCACAGTGGCAGTGCTGGTGCTTAGAAGGAAACCAGCAAGAAGGTTAGTTTGACTGAGGTGATTCTCATGGTGGAGAAATACAGATATGACCAGTTCAGGAAAGATGAGTTAAATAAAATGGGAAGGATAAAATGGAATGCAAGTGGGGCCAGTGCTGGGTGCCCACAGTGGGAGTGTGTCCTGCCAAGCACAAGTGCAGAGCAGGGCCATGACTGGGGTGTGGCTGGGGGCAGTGGGGCCCAGCACAGCAGGGATGCACAGGGAGCTGCTCCAGCCCTGCTGCTCAGCATCCTGGCACTGCCATGGTCCTCCCTGTCTGCTCAGACCCCCTTGTAGCCACCCCAGGCATGGGGCAGCCCCTTCCCTCACAGGGAATGTCTCTATCCAATGCAGCACATCTGAAGCTTTTAAAAAACCCCAAAGAATTATTATTTACCTTTAAACTGAGATATTAGAAGATCAAAGAAATAAACATTGAAGGCAAAAATGACAAAACTGAAAAACTGTCACTCTGCTTCAGGAAGGTGTCTGATCAATGGTGTTTGACCATGCCAGACATGGAAGGTCTGCTCCAACTGCTGTTTTCTGCAGTTTGAGCAAAGGAAAGACTTGCACTGTACCAGTGGCCTTCAGACTGAAGCTGTGTGTAAGAATGGGAAGTGATGGTATCTTAAAGGACACAGTTGCTTGCCCAGTTATCCCTGTCACAGGATTCAGATTCTGCTCACAGTCAAAAGCAAATAGTTTAAAATACACTTTAAACTAGGCCAGTACTTTGGGAAAGGCCAGATTCCTTTTGGAATTCTGAGCACTATATATTTTTACAGGAAAAGACTCAATAAAGAAGGGAAAATAGAAGAGGCAGCAGGCATTCACTGTATCAGCAATTCAGGCTCCCAGACTGCTGAGATGAACTGCCCTCAGGGAAATGAGATTATTCTTTACCTCTGACATATATGGAATAACAGATTTCTCATTCATCTCTAAATTCATATTCAAACCGATTAGGCAAGAGCTACTGGAACAGGAGGGAAATCATGACCAAACCTTAGAAGCAGTATTTGTTTGCCAGATAAAGTCTCAGGGAACATTCTTTTGGAAATGAATGTTGCAGTCACTGGAAGAAATTAGAGAAATTAAGGATGACTGCTCCATGCTTTCAGTAAATGGAAACCTACTTATTTATTTAATTTTATGAAGACAAATTGCTTAAGCTATATTTAGGGCAAAGAAGGTCCTGATGTTTTTGAGAGAAAAACATAAGAGTAATCGAGACTAAGTAAAAAATTAAATAGTAAATAAATTCTCAAAATCAGAATTTGTTTTAAAGTATATCTAGAATTAATTTAATTTGAACTTCATGGCACATGACAAGAAAATCTGGTCTCTTATGGAAATCAAGTGGTAAGGATCATTATTGTCAACACTGAAGAGCAGTGTTTTCAGTAAGATAGTTACATGTAGCACAATGTGTACTAGTGTTGATTACTTACTCATAAAAAAGTTTATATTTGAGATATTTTGACATAAACAAAAAAGATGTAACAATTTGTCAACTGCTACATTAGTTAAATGTACAAAGAATAACAAATCTCATAGGAAAATAAGAAAAAAACAAATTTAGAATGTCGTAAGAGCATAGGAGGTTATGGATTATGCCTTCCCAGCTGGATGCTACCAAGCATTTTAAATTTTGAGGGACACTTGAGTTGGCATCCTGTGTGCAGCAAGCTTACATGTGAAAATGAGTCTTTTCCCCCCAAAATATGTCACCACCTTATTCCCTTTATGGAGCCTTAGGAAGTGCTGTGTCCTGCCAGAGCCAAATATCGCTGCTGAAACCTGAGGGGGTCACATCCCTCCCTCAGGAGCTGCAGTCTCTGGTGTGGGTTTGAACATGCTGAGCCCAGGGCAGGGCAGGGGCCAGGTGGTGCCCAGGGAGGAAGGACCTGCAGCCAAGAGACCTTTCTGACATCTGACACAGAAAAGGCTCTGAAGGGCTGGGGCAGAGCCACTGGGCAGAGTCCCCTCCAGGGAATTTCCTCCTCGTCCTCTCCACCATTCAATGATGCAGACAAAGTGGGTCACTGGTTGACAGCACTTTAGCCAAATGTTCTGTGGATCTGAGGGTTTATTAATATCAGAGTTGTCCTTCATGTCCCATTGAAATCATCTGTGTGCATAACAAAGCTGAATTTCCGTTTTCATCACCAGGTCACCCAGGTGGGGTCGGCACTGCAGTTCACCCTTGCATTTCTGAACACATCCATCCCAGGATGGAAATCTTAGAAGTAACACACAATTGCCGAAGATCTTACTTGGGAAAACATTTGTGGGCAACCATTGAAGAGTTTTCAAGGCTCCTAGCAATCAGTTTCAGAGAGTGTAAAACAGCCATGTGATCAAAGCTTTAGCAGGTAAGCTGGAGTGTGAATAAAAGGGACACAATGCAAGAAGGAAACCCCCTAAATGAAGCAGGCTGGACACTATCAGTTTTGCCATCACCAGCAGCAGAGCCACGATGGAGAAAGGTCAGGCAGTGTTTTGTTCAGAAAAACAGTGCTTGTTTATTATGGTGTAAATGTTGCTAAGCAATATGTTGTAAATTAAACCCCTCATCCTTTCCCAACGTGTGCACCACCTTCAGCAAAGAATGGTCTGTGAGTATGGTAAAAATTGGGGGGTTATTCCAGATGAGTCAAATTTAATTATAGAAGAACCTATTGAAGACAGATTATCAGCCAGCGACTCAATAAAAGAACTTTTAAGCATATTTAGAAATCAATACCCATTTTTTTAACCAGATGTGCCAGTGTGAGAGGAAAATAATAGAGAATGGAATAGAAAATATCAATATGGCTGATAGAAGTTATTGTCTTTTTATTAAAAAATGGTATGTAGAAGAAATATAAAATAGGGGGAAAGGCATTATGTAAGGGTAGACTAAATAAGACATTACCTTGGAAAAGAACCCAAAGAAGAAGGGCCCAAGAAGGTTAAAAAGTGTTTCAGGGAAGATGAAGGAGAACAATTTGTTATTATTTCTCACAAGACAAGATTTAAGCGACGTCAGTGAAACCATTCAGCCAACCTGAAACAAAGCAGCACATAATTAAAC
Source organism: Notiomystis cincta (assembly GCA_013398075.1). Classification (NCBI taxonomy): domain Eukaryota; kingdom Metazoa; phylum Chordata; class Aves; order Passeriformes; family Notiomystidae; genus Notiomystis; species Notiomystis cincta. Next base: position 78,505 of record VZRX01015810.1, on the reverse strand, counting down.
ACTGCCACTCACTGCCATCAGATACTGGAGAGCCAAACCCAGGAAGGTGTCTGAAGGCAATTGTAGTTAAACCCAAGCCCGGAGCTCTGGGTGTGGGTACTGGCTCCAGCCCAGTAAATCCCAGTGGCTGGCTGAGGAAATCCCAGTGGATGGCAGAGCTGGTGGCAGCACCCTGGGCAGGTGCACCCGGCTGCTCTGTGCCCTCTGCTCTTCTCACTGCAGGCAGAATTTGGGGCTGAGAGTCCCTCGGTCTGAGGCCCAACCCCCATTCTCAGTGACACAGCCTGCTCTTTGCTTTTCCAGAAAGAGCGGCCTTAGCTGTATTAAATTCTGTCTGCTGAGGGAGTGAGGCAGGGCAGCTTCACCACCCAGCTCCCTGTGGGACAGTTCTCTGCGGACATTCTCACCCCGCCCTGTGCCCGGAGGAGGAGCGCGGAACGAAGCAGGGGGAGAGAGGAGAGGTGGGCACAGACCTGTCCTGGGAGGGGCTGCTCTCCCAAAGGCAGCTCCGGCAGCTCTGGACGTGCCCGCACTGGAGAGCAGGACAGCTGCGGGCTGCATTCTGTGAGCCTTAACGAGCCGAATGCCGAGAACGGTCTGTGCTTTTGGGGTGTGCGGATGCTTCATCCTCTGGGCTGGACCCATAGGGAAGAAAATGGGGAAACCCCCAACAATTTGTCATCAGCACCTCAGAGATTCATCCACATCCCCAGGCATTGCTCGTGTCGGGAGAGACAGACATTTCACACCGGTGCCAGGTCACCGTGCCTCACCCACTGTCCCGGCAGGCACAGAAGCAGCCCCAGGTGCCCCCAGCCCGGGGCAGCTGAACGTCGTGGTTCGGTGGAGTTTTGCTGCACGGAGCGGCGCTGGGGCGATCTGGGGCAGCGCAGCCTCTTCCACCCGCAGCGGTGGGCAGCGGGCAGGGACGGGGTCGGGAGGAGCGCTCTGCACACACACACTCGCCCTCTCGGCAGCAGCAATCCCGGCCCATCTCCTGGGATGCTGGCAGAGCAAGAGGAGCCCCTCTCCGGCCCCCTGCCCGGCGCAGCCTCCCCCGGAGAGCTCAGTGCCCCGCAGCTGAGCACGCCTGCTCCGACGGGAGATGGCTCGGAGGGCTGGGAGAACAGCGAGTTCCCTCCGCCGAGTGATCTCCTGCCATCGACTGCCAGATCCTGAACTTTGGCTCCGGCCAGGAGGCAGTAAACGAAGCAGATAATTGCCTGGCAGTGAGTGATAGGGAGTCAAGGGTGAGCGGGCAGGGAGGGGCGGGGGATGAGCTGAAGGATTATGTTTCAGAGGGAAGTATTTTTTTTTTTAGGATTTGTCTATGCAGGCATTCAGGAGCTTTTCTGAATCACATGGGCTTAGCCCCAGGCGAAGGAGGACTCGCTGTAATTTTACACCTTTTCAGCATTTCAGCTGGTTCTGCTGAAATCTGCGTAGGGATTAAAGATGGGAAGGGACAGAGAATTGATTTCCCTGCCTTTGGTCTCCAGGATAAACATCCAAAGCTAAATCGCAGTTTAGAATTTTTTGATGGCATGAGTGGAGAGAGGAAGGAGCCAGCAGCTGACAGTAATAAATAACTATTAGGAAACAGTATTAGGAAATAGTACCAAGGAGAAATGTCGCTGCTGGGATATGCTTTCAGCCTCGGGGAATCCATACCCAGGCAGCTCAACATTTCCTTTAGTATCCAAAGCTTGTGTGCAACTTCTTTCTGGCGCAGAGCAGCAGCAGCGCTGGGGGAGAAGCCTGAGCTCAGGTCTCCGATGAAGAAGGGAAGTCAGCTCATTGCACAGACAAACATCTCAGGCTTGCACCCTCCGTGCCAGGGGTTAGCAACAGCACTGTGTCCTTCAGCAAATCGACACTCAAACTGTCACCTGCAAAGGGAAGTGAAGCTTATCCATGGCCTATTGCTGAAACTTTGATACTGATCTTTATGGCCATGCTCCTGGTAACCCTAGGGACAACCTTTGCATCATAAACTGCTGAAACAGATCTGTCTGAGCTTAAACTGAACTGTCTGGACTTAAATCAGTGTCTGAATTCAGACATGGATGTTAGTAAAAATCCTCTTCAATGTCTCCTTAACGTTTACATTTTACCAGGTTTGAGATACATTTGCAGAACTATTCTGATACATTGAGGTAATGGAAAATGTCCTCAGTTTTATACACAAATCTCCCTAAATTAGAAATGGTTTTCCATTTCAAGCATCCAGCATCAGACAGGCTGCTTCTCCCCTTCACTGAACAGTTTTCTCAGGGCAGGGTCTGCTGGGCAGAAAGACAAAGTGTGGTGTAAAATGGGGTCAGACAGAGCCACGTCCAGAGCCTGTCGTTGTGAATGAGCACAGCACCCACGATCCAATCACCCAAAAGGCATCCTGGAGAGCAGAGGAGAGGCAGGAATCCCAGCAATCCCCACACCCACCCTCCTGGGAAGCCCCCGGCTGCAAGGCAGGCGTGTCCCTGCCATCATCTGAGTCAGGAGAAAAGTCCCCAGGATGCAGCTGCCAGGGCAGCAGGGTCTATTTTCAGCTGGGATAGCTGGGCAGCACCATGAAACCCTTCAGTGCAGAGCACACTTGGGGCCACTGTCACAGTGCCACAGCATGCAGGGCTTCATGCCACTGACTCAGCAGGCATTTTAGCCTGTGGCCTGGACAAGCCAGCAGCGTGGTCACACATCACAGTTGGAGGAGAACAGCGTGGGCCACCAGTGTGCCCTGGTAGCAAAGCAGGCAGCCAGCCTGCTGGGCTGCTTTAGGAAGAGCAGTGCCACCAGGCCTGGGGAGATGAACCTCCCCTGCTCTCAGGGTCCCCAGCACAGGAGAGGCACTCACAAGCTGGAACAGTCCAGTGAGGGCTGCAGAGGCAGTGAAGGGAGCATTTGCAATATGAGGAAACCAGGAGAGATGGGACTGTTCAGCCAGGAGGAGGCTTCATGAGGATCTTACTGATGGGTATGGATCCCTGTTCGGAGAAGGTTTAGAAGATGGGGCCAGGCTCTTCTCAGTGGGATCTAGTGACACTGAAATACATGAGGTTCCTCTTAGACATAAGAGAACTTGGTTTTTTGTGAAGCTGGAACTGGTTGTCCCAAGAAGCTGTGAAGTTTCTATCCTTGGAGATACTAAGAACCCAACTGAACAGAGTCCTGGGCAAGCTACTCTGGTGGGCCCTGCTTTGAGCAGGAAAGCTGGACTGGACTGTGTCCAGAGATGCCTTCCAGCCTCAACTGCTCTCTCATCCTGTGAACTATGTGGTGGTGAAAACCACTTTGCTCAGGCTGTGCACAAGGCTGGTCTCCCACTGGCACAAACAGGGTATTGACATAGGAGTCCTCTTACACAAGAGGCAGCAGTAGAACAATGTAGAAATGGAAAACTGAACCATTAGAGGCCAGTTGGGCACATGCAGAGCTATGGATGGTGCTGTGTCCTAGGGTGTGTTGTTTTTGAAGGTACATAGCCAGCCCACCCTCCTCTGTGCAGACCCCACAGAACCATTCAGGGTTTGCCCATAATTTCGTAAAAACTCTGACAAACTGAGGAAGATCAGATTTGAAGCCTGTCTCTTCCTCTGCCCAACAGTGTCCAGCAGCAGATGCTTACAGAAATAACACAAGAAATAAAACACTCCTTGTGCCTTCCCTAGCACACCCTCCAAATCCCATCAAACAGCAATTCAGGAACATCCTGTGCCAAGGCTTTGCAGCCCTATCAGTTTTCAGTAGATCTTGATGAACTGTTCTTCTGTGATTTTTTTTTTCTCATTCTGTTTAAATATTGCTTGATCTCCTCACTGTATGTCTTGTCCTGTGAGAAATATGAGTCAGTGCACCCTCTTGACATTGCTCACCATTTGTAAGCTCTACATTGCAATGTCCTTTTCCAAACTGGAGAGTCTGTACTGTATGTGCCTCCCACAGGCAGCCTCCTCTAATTAGACAAATTTGATCAGGACTGACTTGTCAGGGGTGTTCCAAGGGCCTTTCTGTCACTATAGCAATGCTGAGTGTGCACAAAAGGCACTTGCACACAATGGGCAGAGAAATGCAAGCACAGAAGATTCATCCATCATGGATTACTTCTGGAATACTTCCAGACACCTTGAATCACCACTGGAAAAATCACCTGCATCAAAGCAGAAGGGGCCAGGAGGATGTACAGCACAAGAGTCTTGGGGCACTCTGTGCTGATTTTGATACAGCAAACCCAGATGTTATCAGCACAAGGAGCATAAAGAACAGTATCATCAGTATCAGTGGCTGGCACCAGAGTAGCAGCTGCTACTGTGTGCCCTTAAACTGCAGATACACTGCCTGAATTCCCACAAGAACCTGGGCAATTAGAAAATAACATTTGAATGCAAATCTAGGCCTCTGAAAGCAAAAGAGTCCTCAGGGTATAGGAAATTATGCCTGTGTTAAAATCCTTCTCTCTTTCTGAGGCTGCACATATTAGAGGCAAGGAATTGGCAAATTTTGTTTGGCAGAATCTTTAGAGACATGAGCAGCTTTTTAAATATTTCCAGGGTGCCTGGGTTTCAGTTTTTGAATAAGCAAGCAGATGTGTCTGATGAGCCTTTGCAAAGCTCTTCTTCTCCTGCCACTGCTGCTGGAAAGCAGCCCCTCATTCCTGATTGTCTTCTGCCATATTTTACTTAGCTAAAAGCACCAAATGAAATCAGCCATGGTAAACAACAGAATGTTATCATGCAAAATACAAAGCTCTGCAAAAACCTTGGAGTGGAGAGAATATAGAATATAATTAGGATAAGTCAGGATCTGAAATGTTTGATAAAAAAGTGCTAAAAGGGATAGTTTGGCAGAAGGAAAAGGATCTACAGTTACTAGTAACAACTGAAGTAGTAGAGAGTGAAGGGAGTATTTCAGTCTTCCAGAGCAAGTTCTGCTTAAGGCCACAGACTGGAGAGGCTCAGCTGGTGACAGCAGAGCCAAGGTAAAGTGCTAAGCATCAAGCCAGAGGCCAGTACAGACTGAGAGTGGGCTCCTTGCTGCTCAAAGGCAGGACCTGTACTTTTAAACCCAGCAGCTCCATCTGGGCCATTAATAATCCCTGATTTGATCTTCAAGAATTTTATGTTTTTCAGTCTGCAGCACTTAGGATTGATAGGACTGGGATGGGAGGGAGCACTAACCACAGTGCACAGCCTTGGGGGATCTCAGCCTTCCTCTGCCTCAGCTCTCCCCAGGATGCAGCTGACAGGACAGCTGGAATGGGCAGCTTTAAGCATCACTGTGGAATTTTATGAAAGAATATGCACTTCTGTCCTTTCCAAGAAGTGTCACTATTTCTGAGCACATAAACAGAATGGAAAATAAAATGCAGCTTTATAAGACTTCTTAAAGCTGGAAGGTGCTTCTAGGTACCAGAGCCCCAGCATGGAAATCAGAAAGAAGCCAGAGCAGGCACCAAAGCAGCACAGGGCAGCATTTTGTGGAGAGGCAGCACAGAGCCATCAGAGCAGACCTCATCAGCTTGAAACCAGCTGGGATTTAGCCTCAGTAAACTCAGAACTGTGTTTAAAACCATTTGAGAGGGTCATATCCTGTAATCACTCCCCCAAACCACTACTAACTCAGTGTTCACACTGTAAGTATTGCATTCATCTGAGGAGGAACAGCAGCCCCTCCTGAGGAGTGGGGAAGGCCCTTGCTGGGTACAGCAGCAGTGAGAATGTGGAAGCAGCTCCGTGTGACTGAGATTTTCCCATACCAGGGCCACCCCTCCTGCCCTGTAAAACACAGGGACTCTCTGGACTCTGAGGAAGGCAGGTTCCCTTCTGGTCTTTCCAAACAACTGGGAAGGAAAGAAGAATTCAAGGCTTCTCAGCAGCACAGAGTGGGAAGTTTTTAGGGCTGCCCCTGCCCGTGGAAAGCTGAGGTGAAAGCTGTGTCCTCATGGTACAGGTCAACAGACCACACCAAGTGCTTTCCACAAAGTATGTGTTATTTATTCCAAGATGTGTTATTTAGTGTATTGCTTCATAGTTAAAAATTTGCATCCACAATGCAGCACCTAACAGGACTTGTGTGACAAATGTGCCAAGTGCAGAATATTCCTTTCCACAGCTCATGTCAGAAACTCAAAACCTAAAAGGCAAGGGGTTAGCAACCAAAGACATAAGCATAACTTATTTCCCAATCAATCTCAGAATTAAGAACTGGAAAACTTTTGCAAAAACTAAGCATGCATGACCATGCAAAAAGTAAATGAACCAAGGCACACATTCTAGCCAAGCAGCACCTAGTTTTATTGAGTTCCAATAACACTGCATCACAACCAAAAGAAATAAATGATGGGATGCTTTTTGCTTCTCAGTATTAGTAATTTCTCAAATGAAAATGTGATTATGTTTAATAATAGTAAGAGAAAACCAAGGAACAGGAGAAAGAATAGTTAGACAAAACTGCAGAGCCAGTGTCCTCTTCATGTGTCCCCCTCGTGTCAGAGAAATTTAGTTCTTAGAAGTGCTGTTAAATTTTCTCACATCAATGTCAAGGATTGAATCCCAGGACACAGTATTTGATGAATCAAATACATCACAGATTGCTATGAGCTGTGCTGTACTTTTGAAATCACATTTGGGCTCTCTTCAGTAGGACAGAACGGGATTTGAGAGAAGTTCAGGTTAATCAAACACATTTCCCCACTGGCTCCTTCAGTAAAGCTTAGTACAAATGTTAAACATAATGCATTTTGTGTCCTAGTTCCACAGAAAAGATCAGTGTACAAGATCTGATATGGTACCTGCAACACCCCTCAACCCGCTGAAACGTAGCTCTGGCCTCCCCTGCTGATTTGTGTTTGCTGCTGTAGACACACACAAGATTAAAATGAGTGTTAACACAGAAACAGCCAAACTGAAAAACTATAGGAGATGAGAACATTGTCTGACATTGCTTATAGACACGACCACGTGCAGCTGCTGACTTATGCCCTGAGAGACTTATGCTGCCAAAAAATTATTTTAAGGAAGTTTTTCAGCATTAATAGCTACATGTTTCTTCAGTTTTTCAGCATTAATAGCTACATGTTTCTTCAGTAAATAAAGAACTACATTCTAAGATGTGTCCCCTTCTTCCATGAAGAAGTACTCAAGGTACAGTGTGTAATAGTGATAGCTGTCTGTTAGCAGCATCACTGCTGTGGTTGGCTCAGAAGATTTGTCACCCCTAACTCCTCACCAACTCTGTGTCAGAGCTACAGCTTGCATTTCTGACTGGCACATAGCACCACCTAAAGAATGTGAGGAAGGCAAAAAGGTATTAGGCAAACAATCATTTCTGAAACATTAAGTGATCATTCATTTATTCCTTTGAGGCAGAGTTGCACTCTCTTCCTTCTCTCTCATTTCCAGACTTCCTAGTCTTCATAGACCAGGTGCAACCCAGTTAAGAAACTTCATAGCTACTTCAAACCCAAGAAAACATGCCTGGAAAAGAGAATACAGAACAAAGAAGGATTCTAAAAATCTGTTTCAAACAAGGCTTTTGAAATGCTGCATTATGAACACCTAATGTGGTTTTATATGGAGGGAAGAAGAGGCCAAAAAGGATCTTGAACCAGAGGCAAGAATTCTACTGTATCCCTCCACACAAAGGCAGAACTTTGGCTCTGTTAGGCTCATTATTTATTGGAGGGGAAATGAGTCCAAACTTATTCTACAGCTGGATGTACAACCAGTAGAGAGAAACTATCAGAGAAAGTCAACAAAGAGCTTTCATGCAAAGCTTGGAAGAAAGATTTACTTGCTGGTCCTAGATTGAAGTACAGTTTTAGAACCTGGACACCAACAGTCAGAAGTACCTGCAGTGACAAGAACCTCACTGAATAGTACAAGAGTAAACAGGCAGCCATGTCCTGTCCTCTCCAGACTGCAAATGCTCTCTGTGAGTCCCCAGAAGCCAGGCAGAATCACAACGTACTCACCGCGTTGGCAGGAAAGGCCCTGATCATCACAGCTGTGAACCCCTTGTACAGAGATGCCACTCCTTCCTCTCTGATGAGTTCCCTCAGCACATCTCTAAAGCCATTGGGGTATTTTCCTGCAGGAGCTGAAAGGGATGCACAACACAGTTAGCCCAGATGTGTGGCAGTGGCAAGGGCTGAAGGATGTGCCATGTGTAACAGCCCAGGATTTTCAACAGGGTCCCACTGCTACAGCAAACTAACAAGACAGCTCAGTGCAGGCTCAGTGAACAGAAGTTAGGTGCTCACCATCACCAAAGAATTTACTTCATCAAGTCATTGCAGGCAGGGAAGAAAGGAGAATAACTTTTGTCAGCGTTGGAAGCCTGAGCTGTTACTTGCACTGCTGATCACAGCTCTCACATTGCTGCACTTAGGTGATAGGAATGTTAGAGATAAAAACTGATGAAGCTGGTTAGTAAGAAAATGATCCTATCACATGCTCCAGCCAAGAACAGCAACAGACTTCAAATGAAAAGCACAGGATGTTCTAATGCTGATTTGCTGAGGTGTTTTTTAAAATCTCTTCTACTCAAAACCAATTTCTTTCTTCTCCTGACACTGCCCTGGGAAATACTACTTCTGCCAGCCCTCTGAAGAGGTAATCCACAGATCACCCCTCTTACACAGAACCACCATGAACCCATGTCATCCACACAGCAGCACTGGGGATGGGCTCAGTGGAACAGGATCAAAGCTGAGATGTGTTTCCCTCTTGGTCCTTGGTATGGTACAAACAACCACAGCAGCCATTGCTCAGAGAAAAAGAAATGAGTTTCCTGCACTGATTATCATGACTTGTGACTCAAGAAAAATGGTCACTGTCCAGTGGAGAGTTGAGTCCACAGAGACCATGGGGAGCCTTAACAAAAATATTCATTGACAGGACTGGCAGAGAAACCAACAAAAAATCTGTGAAACTCTGCTGAAGCACAAGGCCTGGGGTCATCTTCACTGTAATTAGGCCATAGACATTAAAGAGCAGAGCTGCCAGTCCAAAAGCAATGCTCTCAGCAAGTCACACCCTGTTACTATAAACTGCAGATAGCACAGGCTACAATTTATACAATTATGTCTGAAATGAAATAACAAAACCTCTCAAAGAATTATATTTGTAATAAAACAGCTATGACAATTCTATTATTAGGAGTTCTATGCTTAGGTTTTAAATCAGGTACCTCAAATCAGGATCATTATATTATCAAGGAGGCAGAAACAGAGCAGTGCAGCCTGATGTGCCAAAAATCTCTGAGGAAACCAACTAGAATGCTAGGAACACACCTGGGTTTTTCATGCACTTGTCCCAAGCAGTGCTCAAGACATGCTGCCTCCCAGAAGGCATCTTCCTTCCCTCACCTCCCAGCCCATTCCCAGGAGCCCCACACTGACTGTGGCTGTGGCACACTGGAGTGCAACTCACCGGTCTGGAAACGGGATTTCAGCACATCTGGTGGAATGGCCACTGCCCAGTTGAAGATCCCAGCCAGGCCCCCAGCAAAGAGGATCTTAGGCACACTGAGGTCACTCACACTGTGGTGTGTCAGAGTGGGGTGGGAGGAGAAAGGAAAAAAAAAGATTTAAAAAGGGAAAAAAAAGTCAAACTCATTGTTTTGACTAAGGTGACAACCAAAAAGAGAGCCTGGCTGGCAGCCAGAAGGCAGCACAGTGCTGCAGACAGAGTGCAGTATCTGAGCAACCTTTCCAAGATGGACCAACTCCACACTAAAGATTCAAATCTTTTTATTCAGCAGCACACACACACATACTCTGAGAAAAAAACCCAACCAAACAAACCAAACCAACCAACAAACCCACCAATCCCCCCCAAAAAATCTAACAAAGCCCCCAGGCTTTTTGTGCACATACAGGGTTGAAAGTGAAGAGACCTACTTTAAGTATTCCTTACTTGGTTAATAAGATCCAAACTGGAATCTGAGAGAAACTCAGAATATTATTTTAATTGTCAGTTAACCCCAGACCAAAACAGCTCAACTCAAAAGATGAGCAACCATTTTTTCTTTTTTTTTTTTTTTAATTTGTTTTGATGATACTGCTGTAAATCTCTTTGTAACTGGGGAGATTAATCAGCAGTGTCTGGGAAGTTCAGAAAGTGATGACTGTGAGATTTCACTGACCTCTTTCCCTCAGGGGTCAGAATGTTCTTCAGCCACTCGTACGTCATGAAGTACATTCCACTGGCCGGGACATCTGGTGGGTAAACAACAAAGGCTCTGAGGGGTGGGAAACCAAAGGAAGTCCAGAGGCACACCAGCCCCATGCCAGCCCAGCAACACCACTAAGTACATCCAGATTCCTTTTCTGAACCTCTTCTACAAACAAAATAAAAATCTTCTGCTGCCCTAGACAAGAAGAGTCTGAACTTTCCCATGGAGAGCAGGTGCTAAAGGCAAGAACTGGGAAAATAACTTTTCTGTCAGCAGCCTTTCAAACCTGGTTACATTACACTAATGATGAGGCAGCTCTAAACTGTCCAAATTTCTGCACAGCACATCACAGTAGCACAGGAACTCCATGAATTTTGCACACCATTAGTTCTAATGATTCTATTTAGGGATTTTTTTCTGCAGTTGATGGGTCTTGTTTTGGCTTTTTTAAGCTACTCCCACAGGCTATTCTCAACCCAGATCTAAACTGGAGAACCAGCCCCTATCTAGGGACACTGCCAGAGTTACACTGCAATCTGCTACACTTGTGTGAGAAGCAGAGGATAAAACAAATTCCTAAACTGAAGCAACAAAATACAGAAATTTCAGCTTTTCAAAGGGGAATTACTGAAATACGTAAAGGATTCTGGGTCTGGCACAATTACTTAGTTGTTGTTGTTGTTGTATTTGAGAGAGGGGTCATGACATCCCAGTCCAAAATAACCCAGACTCCAAAGGGTAGAAAGCATAACTGCTGCCACCACATATTTTAAAGCAGCCAGTATTATACAGCAACAGTCACAGACAGGCAGAATCCTTCTCTCAAAGAGAAAAGAAAAAAATAAGAAAATAATTTTTAAAAAAGCCCACTTCTGTATTTTTCTCTTCTCTCTGTTCTCTCTGCTCCTCTCCTGAAGTCTCTCATTCCTCTTGGCTTCTCAGATCTTAATTACTTCCTATATCCCTCTGATCCTTGTCATCTAATCTCCTCCTCACTCACTGAGAATCTCATGTTTATTTCTCAGGCCCTTTGAGGCACTGGAGTAGCTCTGCAGACTGAAAAAAAAAAATAATAAAAAAAAGAAAATGGGTGACACAGCCCCTCCAATTGTCTAAAGGGACAGTGAGATCTCCCATCCTGTGTCAGGCTCTTATCCTACAGCCCCCCCAGCAGGGAGAGGGGCAGGGCAGGGGCAGCCCTCACCTCTCATGAGGGTGAGCACCGTTCCCTTGTAGACGCCGCGGATCCCCGCCTCGCGGTACAGCTGCTTGGCACAGTCCAGGGAGCCACTGTACTTGGTTTCACCTGTAGCTGCCTGGATCTGCAGGATTAAAGCGACAGTTTCTGACCAGTGAAGGTGTCTGGTCGGTGCAGAATCGTTCAGCCAAGGGTTAGAAAGCCACAGGGTGTTTCCAGAGAGGAAGGAGCTCCTGCCTAGGGAGCCTCTGCCTCACTTCTTCAGGCAGCTCTCACACTGAAGCTGAGGCTGTGGTTACTGTTCCATGCAGAGGAGACATTCTGTTATATTTTTCCACAGTGTAAGTTTGAAACAACTCGAGTCTCTTAGGTAATTCCACACTGACAGAAAGTAGTCTTCAAGTCTGAAATTCAAACCATTTGTGTGTGTATAAAAGCTCCCATGATAATATCCTGTCTGTCAGAACTGACATGTGACCACCCATCACCATATTAACAGAGTTCAACATAGTCTGAAGCAAGCAGAGCTTCCCACACCTGCTAAAAATGGCATTTCATTTGTTCAGGTTTACATTTTCCAACAATACTTTAAAACCCCCGCAGGAGGTGCAGAGCTAACAGCCACCCAAATGTCAGAACACTGTTTTGAAATGCACTCCTGAGCTCTGCATGGGGAACTGTCAAGGTAACAGAACTTCTTTACACCAGAAAGAGTCTCATGATCTAGCAGGTTTACACCTTTTTTTTTTTTTAGGAAAAGTTTCATTCAGAAAAAAATGACTTTTTTATACTTTGAAGTGGACTATGGCATCCATGGATGCCTCATAAAGTGCCCCATAACACAAGGTCTGAGCTCTGAATGAACAGAGCAATTAGTGCTGTGTGTAGTTATACTGTCATGGTGTTTGTTTAATGCTCCTTTGTGGCACAGCTGCATTAAATGACAGCTGTCTCAGTCCTGTCAGAAAACAGAACAGAGTAAATGCACTAACCAAAGAAATTCCTGCTATGGAAAGACAAGACCCCTACAATTAAATTCCCATCACCACCATCCAATGCCTTACCTGTAAAAGGCACTTGATTCTCTCTCCTGGAGCCATGATTACTGTTGTGAACACTCCTGACAACATGCCAGCAGCAAACAGCTGAGGATATCTGCCCCAAGGAAACAGAAAAGACCCTAACACAACACAGCACACACGAAACAAAGGGCAGAAAGACCCCTGCATCACCAGATGATGCTGTTCTATGAACATGGAAGTTGCACTTGGAATGCATCCACTGCTTTTATCAGTGCAGAAGTGCCTTGCCAATGCAGAGCTAAACATTTAAGATCTCTAGAATGCAAAGCACTGGTTCCTACAGCAACCACAACTCAGCTCTTCATATCCATTCTATATGCTAGCATTCCTTCTAATTGCATTTTTGCTAGAGCATTCCCCATTCATTTTCATTCCCAACAGTCTCCTCCTCCTCCAGTCTCCCACACTCTCCTCAGTGACCCCAGATTCCACACATATTCCTGCCTGTGCAGCTAGAAGCCTCCTTTCCATAGCCTCTCACTCCCTCAGTCCTTCAGTCTCTGCCACAGTCGACTCTGTCCTGCCAACCTGCCATTATCCCACACATTCTGCACCTGCTTTCACCTGGCAAAGTCTCCATAATAAAAACCCCCTAAAGAAGCTGAGTTTCTCCATCACAAAATTATCTTTACATCCAGCCTCCTGCTGCCTTCCCCAGTAAGATGACCTAGCATCTCAATTTAATCAAATACCACACCTCCCTCTTCTCTCCACTTGCCCAAGAGATGGCATTGCATTCCAGTTCTTACACCTTTCTCTACTCAAATTCCCATTATATCTTCCAGACTATTCAGATCTCCCTCACCACTCCACACACAACTGCTACTCAAACTAAATTTTGAGGTTTTTAGCTCACCTTGGGATTATTCAGCCCCAGAAAAGGCAGGATAGGCTCATCAGGTTTCTCTCCATCTTCTTCCTTCCCCAACTTCCATTCAAAATCAGCATGGGGAAATACAACCATCCTGCCTGCCTCTAGACCCATAACCACAGCACTAGGAGTCTGACCTTTATTTTTGGGCCTCATGTCCCAGGCACACTGTACCTTAACTGTGTCAGGGCTGTGTCAGCACAGCTGGGCACAGTGACAGTACACACAATATTTGTTCTTTTGCACTGCTCTGCTAGAGAGAAATTCTACATAAAGACTCCAAAAACTACACTGTCCTTCTCCAGCTTGCTCCTTAAAACTCTCTGTTGGTACCATGTGGATAAGGCCCTGAGGTGATCAGGCTGCTGGGAATAAGTTCATGCTGCATTTTTGCTCAGTCCCTACTGTTCCCTTGGCCTTTCCCTTCAGTCTTGCCTGCAGGACACTGCCATGGTATAACAGAGGGTAAGTGAGCAGCTCCCCAGCACCTCAGCACTGCTTCCCTCTGAGCAATAGGAGCCCTGTGGGCAGCAGCTCCTCTTGCAGGGCCAGGTGTGCTCACACCAGCCCTTTGCAGCCAAGGCTCCAACAGAAACCAAAACACCTCACCACAGCTGGCTCCACACAATGGGCTCCTGCTTTCTGACAGAGCTCCCACCTAGCACACAAATAATGGGATAAAATGTTGCTAAGCTACAGCCCAGTCCCTGTAGAGCTGTAAATCACAGCAAACCCATTACAGGAGTACTTTATGGGTGGGGGGCTTTCTTCATGCACAGGTTGGCTTGTAGAAAGCCTCACCAAGTTTTCTCAGCTTCCTATTGCTGTTTCTGAAGGTCAGACATGCCTGAGAGGAGGGCTGTTCATAAACACCTCTTTTCAGAAATAATAATAAAACATTTTTATGGCTGTTTTCATATCCTAATGAAAGGACACGAGAAGACTCATAACTAACAGGGAAAAGAGAATCAGGGCTGTGGATGTTGTCAAGACTGCTTGACCATGAATTTATTGCTCCCATAGTCTCTGTTAATAGCAAGACTGTTGGCAGGCAGTCATTACACAACTCTCACTGTGCTCATCTAAACCGGAATTGCTCCTTCATGGCGTAGAAAGGGAATTGCATCGCACCTGCCCACACAGAGTCTGTTTTTAGCCTCTGCTATCAGTCCCACGCTTCCCAAAGCATTAAAACAGCAGTGGTCTATTTTTTAGAACTGTATTTATAACCTAGGAGAAGACACAAATTTACACCACAGCTCAACGTGTGACAACACAGCAACAGCCTCAGGAAGCCTCTCCCGACCGTCTGATTAACCAGGAACTCACGTCAAAACATCGTCAGGTTTCCTCTGCTGGAGTCTTTTTCCCAAGCCAAATCCAAAGAAGCACACAGCAAACATGGGTGTCACTCCAACGATGGGAGCTGCCATTCCTCTGTACAAGCCTCGGACTCCCTGCAACAAACATCACAGGAATCACTTGGCTTGGCATAAACTTTGCAGGTATTTCAAATCTGAGGAGAGAAAGGCAAAAATCCAGGACAGGATCCATCTAACAGTTAAGCTGATCAGAGGAATAAAGGGGTTTATTGTTCATTTGCAGTTCTACTTGTTTAGCTGAGGCTCAGGGACAGCTGCAGAGGAAATTTATACTTCCTGGGAAGCACTGGCACCACTGATGCCCTTCTACAACAACACTCATCACCTGCACGTACATCTCAGGTAGGAGGAAGTGAAGTTAAAAGCCACCTGAATGAGAGCCTGAATAGATTATGTCAAAAGAGAACACTCTCAGCCACACAGAGAAATGCACCTGGGTTTTACTGGGGACTTGTCAAATGCAGCAGTGTAAAATCCTGACACTGAACCTGAGAACACTGAAACGAATTCACTCTTGAACTAAAGGAAGAGCCAGGCAGAGCAACTGGAATTCCTTCACTCCCCACATGAATTCACTTTGGAACAGGTTCAAGAGCAAATTCTTTTTTGTTTCCTACCCTAAGTCAAAACTTTTTCCCTACACAGCATCACATTCCTGATGTTTCCCTTCACAGACTACACATATGAAAAAATTCCAATGCAGACCCCAGCAGCTGCATTTATTTCATTTCTCTTGCCTTTAAATGGAGCTTTTTCCACTAAAAAGGAGAGTTATCTTCCTAGATAAAGGCTAGACACATAAATTAAATATTTGCTGGTCTCTGCACCCCTTTCTTCCCCCTGGGCCAACAAACCAGTGCACCCCAGTACCTGCTGAACTCTTACAGGCACAACTGGCTCTGCCATGAAACTGCACCTGGCTGAGAGATCAGCCACTGCTGCTCAGCTTCCCCAGGAGCAATGGGAAGCAGAAGGCCTTGGCAGAGAGGTTTAATAGTTTTCCTTGCAGAAACAGATGAGTATTGAGTAGGAGTAGAGAAGCAGCAGTGCTTTTGAACTTCCCATCACAAGGCTGTTATTATGGCTCAGCTCTGACGTCCGTGCTGCAGCAGGGGTGTTAAAAACTGCCAGGGCTCCAGAGCTGGCACAGCATTCCAGTCCTTTGTGGGAGAGACCAGGGAAACAAGATTTGCTGTGGTTACATAACCACCTGTTAATACCACAATGGAAGTAGATTTCAGATTTGAGGCAGATCTGTCATTCAGCAGGGAGTTACCTAACGAGACCCTGCAGTTAGAAATGAGACTTCAGGCAGGCAGATAAACAGCTGGGCTTTGCAGCCATTATTCAAATGGTAAAGAGTTGCTGGGGAAACTTAAAAAGCAGAAAACTGGACTCTCTGTCACTTAAAGACTTTAAATCAAGGCTGTGTGCCTTTCTAAAAACAAAACAGACTAGCTCAACATGATCATGATGATTCAGGAGTAAAAACACTGTCCACTTTCTAGAGAAGGTTGAACAATTACTGTAATTGACACTCTGCCCTCAAAAACAGAAAAAGAGGAAAAAAATCCATAAAGATCCTCTGTCTTCTCATAGGTGGCAAAACATCTTCTAGGAGAAAGTGAAAGTACTGCTTGTATCATGAACAAAAGTCAATACCCATTTGAGGGCTTCCAGAGATGACTCCAAATACCAGCAAGAGTTCCCTAACTACAACAAGGCCAAAAAACAACTGCCAACACTCACTCCAGTCTGTAACTTCAGACATTAATATTGTGCTATTTTGAACCAAAATAATTTCTTAGCAAAACAAAGAGGTGTGTACCTGGAGCACAGGCATGATAAGTATTCCCCAGGCTTTGTAATCTGCTTAAAAATGTTAATTAGAATAAATTTAACTGATAATCCAGAAATTGTGTGGTCTCTGAGGGGCACAGGATTCCATTCCTACAAGGTCCAGAAACAACAGATGCATCTGGCAGGTGTCACAGTACCTCTCCAACAAGAGTCTTTCTGAAGCAGTCAAAGGTCCCAGAATAGAGTGGGGGCTGGCCAGGCTGTGGCTTGGGCTGGGTTTGCAGTCTGACCTAGCAAGAGGGAGAGGAAAACATTATTTTATTAAATATTTCAATCTAAACTTTGATTGACAGAACACCTCTGGCTATTATGGAGTATGTTTTGTGATTGGACTCGAAGATATTTATAGAAACATCGACATCGTTTTAGCCCTTTGCATAAGAAAAGAGGTTGAATTTTAATGTAATGAGTAGTTAATGTATTTAACTAATCAATTGCTGGGATGACATCTGGATGACGACCCCAGCTCCCCCTGGACGCTGAGCTGTGCCCCCACAGGGTCACTCCTGGTCTCCCGCTCCAGCCCCGGGAACACCGACGCTCCTTTCCCGATTTTTCCCTTAAAGCGGCACCGCGAGGCTCCGGGCCGCCGCGCCGCTAGGGGGAGCCCTACGCCACTACAGAGGCCCAGCCCAGCCTCCCCGCGGCGCATACCGGAAGTCCCGCCCCCGCAGTGCCTGCCGGGAACTGTAGTTCTGCCCTAGTGCCCACCGGGACGCCGCCGCTCCCGCGCGGTTCCTGCCGGGAGCTGTAGTCCACGCCCCGGTGCTCCGGACCGCACCGAGCCTCGGCCGCCCCCCTCGTCCCCGGGCGCCCCGCGCCTCCTCACCTTGATGGTGTCCAGCGGGTGCCCCACGAACACCAGGCAGACGCCCCCGAAACCGCCCGCGAAGAAGTTCTTCAAGGGGCTGATGGGCTGCGGCTGCTTCGCCATGGCGGCGGCGGCGGGTGAGAAGCGGCACCGGGACTGGGACCTGGCCCNTGTGGGGCCCGGCGGGGCCGCGCTGGGGCGAGCCCGGCGGGAGGGATGCGCGGCCGCTTTCCCGAGCTGGGCGCTCCGCCCCGGCAGCAGCCGCAGCCCGGGAGCTCTCGGGCTCCAGGCGGCCGTGTGGGGGCCCCTCCTCGCCCGGCGCGGCTTCTGTCCCGCCGTGTTCTGCGCAGGGGCCGGTCTCGCACGCGTTCCCAGAGAACGGAGCCGAGGCAATTTAAATGCGCTGGGCGCGCTGTGCCCGAGCGCGGAGGTGCCGCGGAGTGCGCAGGTATCTGTAAAACTTGCTGAAGTGGGTTCGAAAGGGCAGGAACGACACGGGTCAGGTGAGCTGGGAAAGGCAAGGCAGCCGTGCTAGCGGGACCCGAGAGTGGCGAGAGGAAGCAAAGTCGGCAGTTCCCGGCTGCCAGGAGGTCCCTGCAGACTCGTCTGTGGTGAAAAGGAGAGGGCCTCTTGTGGCTTCTCTGGGATGGAAAAAGTCCTACCTGAAAAACAGCGGAGAAGGAACGGCGAGGTGTGCACTGCCTAAGTGATGAGGCAGCTGGGGATGAGCCACAAATTATGGGTTTGGGTGACAGAGATGGAAATGCAATTAGCATTGACAGCCAGCGTGGAGCTGAGGCCGTGGATGGTGTCAGGGCCAAGGGAGAGTGTTAGCCTGTCCAAAGGTTACACGGATAAGGAGTTCAGAAGGCAGATTTAAGTTGCACTTTCTCTGTTTCAGATAAAGAAAGAGGTGAAAGAAGAAAAAACCGTGTGAAATATCAACAAAAAAAGAGAAGGAGCATTCTCCAATTGGAGGAGTCTCCACCAAAAGAGTTATTAGAGGAATCCCACAAGGGTAGGCAAGAAACAAGAAAAGAGTGATGTGGTGGGATCAATAATGGGTGGCACGAAGGTATTTTGAAGGCATTTTGTTTCCAAAGATCTTGTTAAGAATTGTGTTGCAAAGCAGGAGTCAGGGAAAGGGCATGATTGTCGAGGTGATAGACAGCAGAGGGTAGAGGTGGGTGTGTTTAGGAGTTCCTGTGCAGCAAGAGAGGCGACTAAATTGTATCAGTGTTAGTGAAGATACAGGAGTATCTTGGATAAGGGTGGTAAAGATGGACCTCATCCTCCCTTGGGCAGGAAAGTGATCCAAGTATGGTTTAAAATTTTATGTTTTGGTCTTGGGAGTTATGGTAATTATTTAATCTAAATAATCCTTGCTTTTTGGACCCTGTCTTTTGAGCTTAACATCTTTATTGTCTTAAAAATTAGTGCTATCAAGTAGTAGCTGTGTTGTCTTCGTATTCAGAGTTTGATTTGGGCATTGGGTTGAGCATAGGTGAGGTGTGTTTTGTTCCTGGCTTTCTGAGTACCCTCCTTTGCACACACAGAGGGTGTGCCTGATCCTTCCCATCCCTTCACCTGTGCCAGTGTGGTGCCCAGGTATGCTGGAAGTGAGCTCTTTCCTGGAATGTTGGGACAGGAGTCACAGAAGTCCCCCAGGCAGTTTTCTGCTTGATAAATCCCCATGTCCCTGTTTGCCCGTGCAAACAGTTCCCCTGTTTGCTCCCAAACTGTGCCAGTGGCACAGAGAGACATCCCTGCCCTCCTCCCAGCCCCTCTCCAGGGACTGGTGTGTAACTGGGAGGCACTGGGCAGGCCCACTATTCTACCTGGATATCTACAAACATCTCACTCCTTGGATGGGTCTTGCCACGTGTTGGAAGGGCAGAGGACCCAGTGTTTTCGTGGTTTCTTTCTCTCTCTGGAGTGTGGAATGATCAGAGTGAGTTTGAGAAGTTCCCTGGCCTGTGAAACTTGCTCAGGCTTTGTGGTGGCTGAACAAAGCTTTTGCAGGCTGGGCTGTTGATGGCCCACAGTGGGGTTAGAGGCTCAAACAGGTCATTCTTTGGACTTAAGTTTTAGCAGGTAAAGATCCATTTCTTCTTTCTTGCAGGAGCTCAGTGTCAGTGCAGATTAAGCCCAGACTCTAAGCAGGGTAGAGGGAGGGACGAGGGTTTGCCTTGTGTCTGCCAAATCAGATTTCACATCTGTCTCCCTCCAGCATGGAGAGACTTTGTGTCTGCTCCTCTGAAGCCCTGTGCAGAGCAGTGCTATAAATTGTTTGTGTGCCCTGTATGCTGTGGGTAGCTAAGGAATCAGGAGGCAAATGAAAGGAATGAAGACCAGAATTCAGAGGGTAATGTAATTATGTACTAGTCTTTAGCCTCTCTGTAGGTTTGTATCTCCCAAAATCACTGAAGCTCAAATTAATTGTACATCACATCTCTTCCTGGTTATTCTCTGCTGCCTGCTCAGGTGACTACAAACAGAAAAAAAAGTTGAGGAAAAATAATGAAATTTTGTGGTTGAGATTTCCTGTACTCTAAAGTCAGGATTCTCAAAACTTGATTATGGTTTCCCCAGCAGCTACAAATTGCAATACTGAGGGAATATATTTGAGTAGCAGAACTGACAACATAGTAATGCAAAATGGGAATGTTTTTAAGGAACCAAGTACATGCTGCTTGTGGAAAGTAGAGCTTTGATTTTAATATATGTTTTTATATGTAAAATTTGGTTACAGCATTGTTTTAATTCTTCTGTATTTAATATATTCTCTCTAAAGGAAATAGTCTGGTTAAATGGAAATTTACAACTAAATATGAGATGACCATAATTCAAGCTTGATTTGTGCTGTCCTGCTGAATCTTTTAAAGCTTAAATTCATATGGTTCAGTTACACAAGCAGAAGTTTTGTAGTTCAGATAAGTATCAGATATGTGAATTTTCCAAAACAAGTGAGAATCTTACCAAAAAAAAAGAAAAGTTCTGATTCTTCTTCAATAACAGCTGTCAACAGCTGAGCATAAATTTCTATGTTCAGAAGATAACAAGTATATATTGAGAAGGCAATAAAGTGAGAGAATTAAATTTATTTCCCCCTTCAGATATAAGGCCCAAGCTACATCACATCCAGTAGACCAACTTAAAGAGATGAAGTAGTTTCAGAGTTTATTTTGAGATGATATTGAAGACTGTTAAATTGTGTGCATGTGAGAGATCTGTTTGCTGGTTTTATTTTCCTAAGTCCCACTTCATGTCTGTGCTTCTGAAGCAATGTGGATTTGTACAGAATATCACAGGTTGTACAGGATATCACAGGTTGCCTTTCTAGCTACTGTGGTCATAGTTAGGAGGTTTGTGATTTTCCTGTTAATTAAATGGGTAGGATGCTGTTCTTGGGCACTTCAGGCTGTTGATAAAAACCTTCGTCACAAATTCAGTTTTATCTCTGAGAAGATCTGTAGTGAAGGCTTTGCAGCCAGTTTCCAAATGCCAGAATCTGGGGGCCTGCACTGGGGACTAGGATGCAGTGTCATAACCCAATCCCCAAGGATTTGGACCTGTGCTGTAAGAGCAGCCTTGGCTCTGGAGGTGCAGGAGCTGCAATGGATCCAAACCAGGGACATGCACAGCAGAACCCCCTTTACTGGGCCATTGGGTCAGTCCATTCCTAGCTGTTTGATCACCTATTTGTTGTTGATGTGGTGCCTCTTACAATTTCTTAGGCACAGAAAAAATTGTTTTTCCTCCCTTAGGAGACAGAGCTCAGATGAAATCAAAAGAACGATAAAGTGTGGAGGAAAAACAAGGAGCTGCGCTTGCTTTCCTGGTCTGCAGTTTGGCAGGGCATTAAGATGTCCGTGGACATGAACAGCCAGGGCTCTGACAGCAATGAAGAGGATTATGACCCTAATTGCGAGGAGGAGGAAGAGGATGAGGATCCTGGGGATATTGAGGATTATTATGATGGGGTAGCTAACGACGTGGAGCAGCAGGGAGCAGATGCCTTTGACCCAGAGGAGTATCAGTTCACCTGCTTGACTTACAAGGAGTCGGAGAGCACTCTCAATGAACACATGGCCAGCTTGGCTGCCACGCTAAAGGTGAGGAAAGGTTTCTGCATTAACAGAGCTGCAAGACAAGTCTGTGGCTGAACAGGCAAATGCTGAGAATACACTTTGTGATGAAAGCTGTGGCAGCATTGCTGTTGTGGGGGGTTGGAGGAGCATTGTGGAAGGTCCCTTGTTCAAAACTGACTCAAAGGTTTACAATTGTTACGTGCTGGGACCTGAAAAATCTTCCTTACTGAATGTTGATTCTTTTTTTTTTTACAGAGCTGAGCTTCATGACCAAAATTCCTGAGTTATAACTCTTTGCATTAACACAATGCAAAGAGGATGCATAGAAAAGAAACAAATC
This sequence comes from Notiomystis cincta, assembly GCA_013398075.1. Classification (NCBI taxonomy): domain Eukaryota; kingdom Metazoa; phylum Chordata; class Aves; order Passeriformes; family Notiomystidae; genus Notiomystis; species Notiomystis cincta. The sequence continues at coordinate 56,697 of VZRX01015810.1, read as the reverse complement.
AAACTATAAATGGTGCAGTTTGGTACACCTGTGTTTGAGAAGATAACTGACAAATAGGAAGATGTGCTAAAACACTGTAATTCTAACAAACACACTTTTCTAGGTTGGTTTTGAGAGAAATATCATGGACTTTCAAAGACAGATCAGCTGTCATGCCAGGTATTAACGTTACTGTTGCAGTGACAGCAATTCAGGTACAGTGAACTTGGCACCTCTTGGGGCGAGTGTGACTTAATTCATCACAGAAAAGTCACACTCAGAGTCAGCTCCAGGGTATTATGCTCACTAAGACTTTGTGGAGTTTTCTTGCTCTTTTTGTAACCCATTACTGTAGTGCCAGTCAAAACAGGAGGCAGGCCAGAGGAAAGCAGAGTTTTCTAAGCTCTGGATGTGGACACTGGGTTGAAATTGCTGCTGCATCTAATTTGTAACAAACCAGGTGTTCTAGTGCTTGCTCTTCTCTGGAAAAGCCCCTGAAAGCAGGACAGGTGATGACTGCAGCATGTAAAAAAACTGTTGAGTAGGTTTTGATTCCAATTAATTCAGTCTGAATCAAATCTAATTTTAAAAATGAGAGGGCTCTCTTGATCTTTATTTGCACATCAATGTCCTGTAGAAACAGTATAACCATAAAGTCTGAGGACTATGAACCATAAACAACAGGATTAAAACAGCACCCATAATTTGATGATTTTGCCATCTGTTGTGCTTACTCCCAGCATTTACCACCTCAGAAAATTAAGTTTTACTTTTTCTTGCTCTTAAACTCGTCTCTGTAATTACCTCAAAATGTGCCTTCTGAGCTCTGAATGCCTGCAGTTCCCTGCAGACTGTCAGAAACAGAAGGCAACAGAAAAGTACAAATTAGAGTAGCTGGTCAGCACTTCTGATCCAGCTGCCAGTTGCTCTTGGTTCTTAGCAATTAAGATTTAGAACAGCTTTTCTGTGCCTTGTTGTCTGCCTTCAAATGGAAAACCCTCCTAAAAGGTGATCCCTGTCATATTCTCTTGAATTAAATTACAGAAAGCAGTACTTTTAGTCCTTAAAATCAGGCTTCCAGAGCTAAAATAAAATTTTCAGGAGTTCTGAAGGTCTCATTTAGCATATATTATAGTTGCCCAGACTATACCAACCTGCTAGCTCAAATCTCATCCCAAATAGGACCCAAGGAGAGAAAATCCAGATTTCTTTTCTATCAAGAATACGCTTGCATATTTACTTTTAAAACACTTTGGTTTGTGCATAAGAAGATGAAATTGAGTTTGAGTAGAAGTTTGAAAAGATGTGATCTTGTAAGCCACACTCAGGCTTTAGCCCTTGAAGTGCCACTTTAACTTTTCTCCAGCAATAATAGTTCAGCAGTTGTACTTTTATTGTGTATCTGTTGTGTACCTGCAGCATTTGCTTTTTGTTTCCTGGCATACTTGCTTACAATTCTTCAACAATCCTTTCTTCCTTCCCCTCTCTCCCCTCCAAAGGAAACTTGGTGATCTTGTTAGTTTTCTGAGACAAAATGGAATAGAAAGAGTTGGTATTGAATTAGCAAGCATAGAGAAGAAGGAAATGGAATGGAGCATGCTGATTTATTGTCATTATTTTCCATGGACTAATGGATATGACTAAACAGGGGTAGACTTTTTAAAGAATTATATTAACTTCTTTTCTATTAATTTGCTTGAGCTGTAAAAACTGCTTTTTCTTTTTAAAACTACCTTTCACAATGTCTTGGGGTTCCTTGGATAGTGATGGTTGTTCTTTTGGAGCATCCAGTTAATTTTGATTTCATCTCTTTTACTCCTTTCTCTCCTTTATGATAGATACTGATTTTGTGGTGCTTTTTCAGCATTAGCTCCTATTTAAGACAGAGTGGTTGCCCCAGCAGGGAAGGCTGAAGGTAAATTAAAGACTGTCTCCAGGAGGTATAGTGTCAAAGCCAGTGGATGATTTGGTATCTGAGTGATTCACTATCACAAGAAATTAATAGATTAATGCAATTCCCTAAAGCAAATACAAAATAAATGCAATGAATGGGTTCAAAGCTGTGTTGGAATGTTCTGCCACTGTCTGTTGTCATTCACTTTCTGAAGGGTAAACTCCAGGACATACAGACATGTATTGAGTGGGTTTTTTCTCTGTGACATATTGTCTACATGCTTTAAAGACCAGAAACAGAATTTCAGAACTTTACATCTTCATATTTGCAATCTGTACTGTTAGTGGCTAATAACAGTTTAAATAGAAAGTGTTTAATTTGCTCATTAACCCTCAATGTTTGTTTTTCAAACTGTTTTGCTCAGCTATTTCAGACTGATTGTTAAATTCCTATTTTATTTTAAAGGTAAATTTAAAAAAATTCCCATTTTATTTATGGTAAAGGGTGGTCTTTGGTAACCTTCTTGGCTGTTTACATTCCCTGTGAGTTATATCTGACCTTGTTCTCATTCTTGCTGAAGGCACTGAACTGAGCAAACCTTGCACTGGCTGGTTAATGTCAGATCAGGTGTGAACACCCTGCACATGTTTAAAAGTTTGCTTGCAACATTGAAAGAGAAACTCTCTTCAGCAAAATGCTTGTGTTTTGTTTACCCCAGTTAGAAATAACACTGAGTTAAAATCTGAAGTCTGATAAAGCATAGGACCCTGCATGTAGGTAGATGTATGTCCTTGTATCTCTTACTGTCCTAGGAAACTTTTGCCTCAAATTCTTCTGGCTTGCATTTTGTCAGGTGGGGAAATCTGGATAGAAACATTAGTGCAACAAGGCCACAGTAGACTAAAGCAACTGTGCTGTGTGATGGGCCTGCAACTACATTAGTGGTTCTTCCAGAATGGTACAGAAGCTAGAGAGATTTAATAAGTGTTACTCTGAAAGTTTCTCCTTAATTTAGATTTTAGTAGGAACTGTGACTTCATTGGTTTTCAAGGAAAAGAAGAAATCTTTGCTCCCTATTTAGTGCTGTTAATATGAAGATCTGAGGAAGGTTCAGTTAATACCCTGACTAAAATTAGGACAGGCTATTGCTGTTGAAACATGCCAGAAGAAAATCTCAAATACCCAAAACTGTGCTCCTCTGACCAAAAGGCTTGTGAATTGAAGTAGGTCACTTTTAATTCCTCAAAAGGTCACTTGAGCACAGTCAACACTTGTGAAGGACAATGCCCTCGGAAGCAGAGTGGCCTGTGTTGCCTGCAGACCAGCAAATGAATTCACAGCAGTTCTTTCTGAGAAATAAATATAAGATACAGTATCTTTCAAAAATGACTTAAAACAGCAGAGTAGTAACTTTGCTTTTGAGATAAATCTGTCACTTGTCATTGAGTGATCGTGGGTCCTGGAGTGGCTTATCAGTACATGCAAACAGTGTGATACTCAGCAGTTGTACAAACAAAGCTGAGCCTGTCACTGGCAACCAATTAAGTGGATGATGATGTCATATTGTTTTTGTTTGTTAATGGTGCTTCCTGGCTCTGCTGAGGGTCTCCATACACGTCTGGAGTATCTGTAATGTTTCACATAACTGGCAGTGGTTTCTCTGTTTTCAGTGATGAGGTGGATTTTTCTAGTGTTACTTTTTTGGTCTTTTTTTAATAAACCACCAGATCAAACAATTGCAATTAGAATTTATGAAAAAAAATTGCCTTGACTTTAGAGTTAGCTGATTGTCAGTCATGAGGAAGCTGTGATCTTTCTGCAAATGCAAGCTAGCAAGGAAAGATAGTTGTGTTGTTTTACAGGCAATTGGTACTGATGTCCTTCCACTAAAACCAAAGGAACTGTAAGACTGAAGAACTTACACTTTTCACTTCATTAATTTGAGTAATCTGCTAATATTTATCAGAGAGCAAAAAGCCTACTTCCTGTGCTTCCCGAAATTACAGCTTGTGATGTGGGGTTTTTTAGCCCTGTCCCTTGAAGAGTAAATCTTGGTAGATGCAAGAAGTGTTTGGTATTATGACATAATTCTGAATCTGTTAATCCATGTTATCACTATTGATCTTTCAGAGGTTAAGCCAGTTTTTCATATATTCTGGCTCACCACACTGATGTTGTATCTTTTCATGGAACCAGATCAATATTTACTCATGAAAGCACAGCCCTCTGAGACTGCTCCACACACTCCAATTGCGCTGACACAGAGCAGTGAGTTTGTAGAGCTGCTTGGTGAGTGCTGGCAGTGCTCCTTTGCAAATACCATCTCCAGCAGAGCCAGGGTCATGTGCATGGGGCCTGGCAGCCCGTGTGAGCAGTCCTTCCCAAAGGAGCCTGCTCCCTGCAATTAGTGTCTGTAAAGGGCCACATGTCAGGGGCTGGTGAGTGTGTGCCCTGCTGTGTTGCTGTTCAAACCGTGGCCCACAATGTGCTCTGGGGTACTGCTTATCTGAACCAGCCTGCAGTGTCATCCTTTCAGTGTCAGAATGACTTCATGGGACTTTGTGCAGTGTAAAATGGCAGTGTTAAAGCCTCACTGTGCCTGAGTACCTCAGGTGCAGGAGAGGGATTAAAGCCCCTTGAAGTATTAAAATACATGTCCATAAGAACAGTGTTCCAAAAGTTTACGTTCTAAGTCCATAAGCACCAACATTGGGAAGTATTAGTAAGCAGTAAATATTTAAATGTAATTTTTTATAAATGGTAGAACCCGATAGGCAAATTTGCCTTTTTCACAGAACCCCTGTGGTGCTGTCTGGCAAAGATAACAGACTGTCTCAAAGTAAACTGCTAGATTAGTCAGGAGGTGCAGGTTTATGTCTGTACTGTGTCCTGTATTTTAACACCAAGCCAACGTTATATGGACATCCAGTCTGAAGCTGTAACCCTTAGGAGCACTCATATTTGAGACATACCTCTGTCCTTTACCCACTTTTTGTTCCTGACTAGGAGGATCCTGAAAGTTCTGCAAGGTGAAAGTTGTGTTTTTGCCTAAAGATTCACAATGCCTGTACTTCAGTAGTATCAAGAGGACATGAGTGTGTCTAATTTCAGTGTAACTGTCTTCAGTGTGTTTTGTTTTGGCTCATAAAAGTCTTTCTGTTTTTTAAAAATTTGTTAAGTTTTTGTAGACTTGCAGTCACAGAATAAGAGATCTGGCTGGAGAGCCCAGATCTTGCAACCTTGTGACACCTTCCTGGAGTCATTTGAGGAGAGAAAACAATATTGTTACTTATTGCCCAGGACTGCTGAAATTCTCAACTTGACTGGAAAAATGAGCCACAAATGTGGAGGGTGATTATAGCCCACACATTTCTTTGTGATTCACACCTTAAGTGTATCTTACAGCCAGTATGACTCTGCAATGAGCAAAAAAATCTGTTCAGAGCTGTTGATGAGTGTGATCCTGGTGGGAGGTAGAGGCAAGACACAAGTCAATAAAAATGCCAAAACAATCTCTCAGTAACTGTTTCATGTTGCAAGCTTACAGCTGGACATCCTGATCACAGGAGCAGCATGAAGCAGCTGAACACTTTGCCAAATTTATGTTGTGCCTATTGAGGATGGTGCAGCAGAAACAAGCTGTGTTGTGCACTGGGAAACACTGTTTTGCAAAGCAGATGTTCCTCCTCTTCAGCTTTGTATAAGAGAAGGAAAATGCCCCTAGAGCTGGGGTTGTTGAGTGAAGGACTGTGTTATTTGGGACTGAGCAGGGATTACTCACTGCAAGGTTACCTAAGCCCTGCTCCACTCTGGCTGTGTGCACACACCAGTGCTCCCAGTTTGGGTTGGCTGCCCTGTGTTCTGAGCCACTGGTCACGAGTGTGTGGATCCAGGTTATTACCTGACCTTCACTCCTTCCCTGTCCACCTTCTGACTGATCCTCTCTGTCAAGCAGAAGGAATTGTCCATTGTTGCTGTGTTTTGCTGGGAAAGCACCTCGGCAGGGGCTACACAGTGGGGTGTGTTGCTGGGTGTTGGCAGCATTCAGGGAGCCCAGTTCAGCATGTGCTGGGCATTGGTGCTCTCACATTGTTACTTTAGAAAGATATATAATAACTGCAGGGAGGACAGCTGGGGAGTCTCATGTCAATCTTAGATCCCTGTGCTGCCTTACAGCTTTCCTGCTGCATTTCTTTCGCTCTAAATCATTCAAAGAAGGGCTCTCATAGTTGTTTTGTAATAATGCCTTCTGGCATACCAGCTTGCTTAAATGTTTCTGTTCTCTTAATATTTATTTCTGCATTTCCTCAGGAAGAATATCCTAACAGCTTGAGAAATACGTATGTTGAGATTTCCTAGCTGAGTCCTACTGATCCTGTTTGTTGGCAGCTGCAGCTGAAATTGTTGCTGTCTTTGTGTAGGAGAAGGGATGGATTAAAGCAGTGTGTAAATGTGGGGAAAGAGCTAGAATTTAACCCCAGATCCCCTTTCTTCAGTATGTGGCCAACTAGGTTATGCACTGACAGCTTCACCACTGTGGTGTAACACCTGCAGTGTTTGTCATTCCCAAAACTGCACTCTGCCTTCCTAAATATGCTTCTAATCTTGCAGACTGACACCAGGTCTCTGCATACCAGAAGGTGAGTGACGGGGTATAAATTAAAACCCTGTGATGAAGCAGAGCTCATGTAGTGCTGTTTGACAAAACCTTTCCATGGTATTGGGAGTGCAGCTAGAGTCTCTTAAATGGAATTTCTTTACCTGCTGCAGCCTGCAGTCTGTAATCAAGAGAAGGCCTGAAATGTCAGACAAATCATAATCAATCCTCTGTGTGAAACCTAAAGGTGGAGAGCTTTTTCTCACTTTTTTAAAAAATTTGACTGAACACAAGAAAAAAAATGCATTACATATGATTTTGTTGTAAGACTGTCTGGTTTTCCTGTTAGATTAAATTAATTTGAGTTCAGTTTTGAAAACACTCTTCTTATGCTTAGAAACCTGTAACAGATATATGAAAGATTTTGCCACAAGACCTGGAACACTTGGGGTGTCTATGGCAGATGATGTGAATCATATCTCAAGCGCCCCTGCAACCTCCTGAGTTTTCTACTAGGATTACAATTTGGAAGTCTTCTTACAAGAGGTAGATCAAAGGACTAAATGTGGTCCAAAAAAAAGCTTTTGGTTGCCCTTTCTTAGTTCCTGATATTTCTGCAGTTCTCTGAGAGATCCTCCAGTAAAACAGGGCAGTCATATAATTTTTTCCAGTGGGGCATGGAGGATGTCAGATCTACTTTCCACAAGAAAGACAAGTATAAAATGAATTTTTTTTCCATTTGTGGGTCATTTTCCTTACCTCAGCATCCTGAAGTGAAGCATGTCTGAAGGGATTTTTCTTCAGTAAAATTACTCAATTCAAATTATGGTTTCTTTCTAAGGTGCTGCTCTACTGCCAGCTCAGCTCAGTCTCTATTTTGCCATAGTTTCTCACCAAAACAAACAATTTCAGAGGCTTTTGCTCTGTGTGCCTTTCCTGTTGTAAAGAATTTTAATATGTTTTTAGAGGTTTGGATGCAACACACAAATGAGTATCTTTTGAAGTTCATCCTTTCATTGTAGAACAAAAACTATTTGTAGATTAAAACAAATGCTTCTCAAGATTAATCCTATTTGATTAAAACTATTTATATAAAAAACTTTGATTAGGGAAAATAAAAGAAATGGAAGGTACATTTCTTTATGCCAGATTTGTGTTCTTGGGCAGAGATTTCAGTGCAATCTTGATCTAACAGGAATTGTCAGCTTGGTGCAAAGCCATGGGATGTCAGCTCCAACCAGACCCTATCACCTACAACTTGTTCTGAACTGAATCTCTGTGTGAATCACGTGATGATTGTTGTTTTAAATTCCTGATACCATATCTCTGCAAAAATGAGGCTTGAAATACACCTCCAAAAAATAGGTCTTCCCTTTGAGAAAAATGAAATAAACTCATGAGATATGCATGTGATATAAATATGCATGAGCAATTTCTGTAGAATATAAGCTCTACAAAAGATGGTGGTTTTTTAGCTTTTAGGAAACATTTCTGTCTGAATTAGCAACTGTCAAAGTGGCATGGTTGAAAAGATTTTCTGCTGTAAAGAGATGAAACCAGCTCTCCAAGCACCTTGGCTTATCTAAGGAAGCAAGTTGAGACAATTGTTTTAGAGCCCTCTGAACACAGCAAGGCACCTGCAGAGATCCTTTGCAAATTCTTTTGATACTGTCTTGTCCTAAAGAGTGCCAGACTCTCTTTCACACTTCACAAGTGTGAGAATTTTGCTTATCTTGGAGACTAAAGAACCTAGGAGATAAATGGAGATGGAAATAATAAAGAAAAAAAAATATATTGTGTGCTCTTCCAGAAAATGGATTGATTTGTGTTTGATGCAGTGTCATTACCATTTTGTTCAGCACTATGTAAAATCTTCTGACTTTTTTTACAACTCCTGTAGAGTCTTTTTCTCACACAGAGCAGCTTCCTCTTGGCACCCTTGCTCTGTGCCCCTCTTCCAGTGCACTGATCAACATTTGGTGCCCATTCCTGGCAACTCTCCATAGGTCAGAGTTAAACTGGTGGAGGTTTGGAAGAGGCTTTGGAGGTGATGAAATTCCTCTTTTAAAACAGAGCTGGAAAAGGCAGATTGGATGAGATTCTGTCTGTTCATCTTTGCTGCCACATCATGGAGAAAGAAGTCTGGTCTTCAGTCAGAAATTTTCCAGGTTCAGATTTGGACTGATCTTTGAGCTGATCTTTGATGTTAAAGTTTTAAGCACGTGATGGAGAAATGAGAATGAGGAAAAGAAAAAAAATTAGCATGACTATTGCTTTCAGCTTCTAAACTTTAATAAATTTAATCCCAGATAGAGGAGTTCTGGAGAAGTCAGGCTATGTAGAAGCATTGGCATAATCGATGGGTTGCAGGCAAATACTGAATATACAGAATATTCCCCTTTGCACTGGGGTCTGTAGAAGTATTTCACTGCAAAGAGCTGCTTCCAGCAAGACACCAAGTGGGCAGTGTTACTGCCTTTTTTGGTTCTTAGCATTCTGAAATGACAATAGGAAAGTTTAAACAAAGCAGACAATTTATCAGAGGCATATTTTTTTTAATGTGTTTTGTGTCTGAGACAAAGCATTACTGTTCCTGAGCTCTTGTGGCACCCAGTGACTGATAGGGGACTGAATCAGTGCTCTTTCTGAAGTGTTTTGTAAGTTTGAGATACTTCATTGGCTGAAACTTCTGACTGTCCAGGAAATACTTCACTGGACAGTGTGCTGGCAGTATCAGCTTCTCTATGTTGCTTCTTCAGTACTGTAAGGTAATTAATTATGTACACATGGACCAAACGTCTGATTGCAGTGGTATTTTTCTGTGTTCATCATGTTGCTCCTGCTTACAAAGAAATACTTCAACTGTTCCAGGGTGTTATTACAGAACTGGCTGACTTGGTACAATCATTCAGTCACTGTGAGTGTGCAGTCATTGAAGAGAGACTGGGGAGCGCTGTTAATCAATAGAAGCAGGCTTTTGTTAAGCATTTGTTTTTCTTCTCATGCTTGTTTTCTGGAATCTCCTCAGTAGTGTTGGCCCCTGATGGTATTTGTAGTTGTCTTGTGAATTCCCAGCCTTGCTGTTGGTGAGCAGGACACAGCATGTGGTGAGAGTCAGCAGGCACCTCCCCAGCGTCATCAGTTGTTTGCTCCTCTCCCATCCCTCTTTCTTACAGTTTGAATGTTACCTATCTTTAATCTGTAAGAACTGGTACTTCTGTGCCAAGGAGACTGTGCTTCTGTTGCTGCAACTGCCTGACTCTGGGACTTCTGTTTTGCAGGATCACATGCACTCTGATCAGGTAGTATCAAAAATTTTTCTGCTTCAGGGCTTTTATGGAAATGGTCTGATGTCATGAATCAGGCTTTATGAATTGAAAATTCTTATTTTTTATGTTCTTGTGTGCTTTATTTTCTAGCGTGCTTTTATGATGAAAGTACTAAAATTAGCACTACAGCTGATCCAGTTGGTGCTTGTAGTTGCAGTTAAATTGTGATAGTCTCAGAAGTTTTGTTACTTTTCTAGATCTGTTAGTCTGGCATCCTTCTGGAGCATTAATTCTACATTTTACCTGACATATAATTTGGCTCAAAAGTATTTGATTGTGTTAGGATAGTTTGTTAGATTTCAGAAATATCTGCTGGTATTTGTCTTTCTGTGCATCTTCAGTCTTGAATGTACTTGACTCCTCCTCAAGGAACAAGTAATTCCATAGAATCATGATGCTGCAACAAATCCTGTACCTCAGGCTCTGAAAATCCAACTGAAAAATACTCATTTTCCTATGTTACAAATAAGCTTCCCATTTAAGTCCAGCAGTCTGTTTTCTTCTGTCAGGGTGGTAGTCCTTCCTTACTGCTAGTGAGAAATAGTTTCATTACTGCTAAAGAATGATTCATTAGCATGTGGTTTGCATTTGTAAGAAGCCAGTCTTGTAGAGACCACATTCCTGATGCTTGTTTATTTTACAGACTCAAATGCAGATGTTTTCCTTGTACAAACAAGTCAGAGGTGTCTGTCTGGATCTGCCAGGCTGGGGGCTTAAGATAACAACCCATCCCAGGCTGGCAGTGTCACTTCATCCCTGCAGACTGTGTGTGTTGGCAGCAGCAGCCCTGTGTGCCACGCTCCATCTAATCACAGGCTTCTGTGCTGGGAGGCAGGGCAATGCTGCTTGGCAGCCTTTGTTTCCAGAGGGTCACATCACATTGCTGGTAAAGTTGAGGAGGGTGACATGCCAGATGAACATGAGCTAATGCTTCAGTTCTCCTAGGAAAAGGGTTATTTGTACATTGAAAATTGCTCTTTTATTACTGGGATTTCTTAGTGGCCAGCACAGTGGGCACATCAGAATGTAGAGATGGGTAGGAATCAATGAAACACCACATCTGCTTTGCGTGTTGGTGCTGCCCTGGTTTAATTTGCTGACCCAACAGTCCAGCACTGAAAAATGCCAGTGCAGGACAAGGGCAGTATCATGTGGCAGCAATAGGTCAGTTGTGTTGTGAAACTGCCCCTCTTCAGCAGGGTTGACTTAGAAGAGTAATGAATATGCTGCTCCTAGGTGTACAGAGCCTGACTGTTTTTGTAGGAGTGACCATTGCTTGTTTCTCCTTCCAGGATTGTGTTGGTGTGCTCTCTGTACATCACATCCCGTGATTCACCTGTAGCAGGATTCAAGAAGGCCTGTGGCATTTCAGCCAATGATTGGGACTGACAGCTTCACTAGGAGAAAAAAAAACAACTCTTCCTGCAGCTAGAACAGAAGGAGCTGTTTTCTATGAGCAGAGTAGAGAGGTGCCTTAGTGATAGCTTGTCTTGGAGAGCAGGAGGCCCTTTAGTGTCAGAGGGCGTTTGAATGCAGAATGTGCCGACACTGAGCTTGCCCAGGTGGTTCTCAGCACAAATAGCAGTGAGGAGACAGGCATCAGCCCTCTGAATTCCCCTGGAAAAGATTTGTTGTTGGGATGACACCTGCTTTGTTTGAACTCTTGGACCTGAAGGGGTCGAGAAGCAGGGTGAAGGTCCATCAGCTCAGCAGATGTCTGTTGTCTTGGTGGGTAGAAGTCTTTTTGTGCAAGCAGAGAAGTCTGTTTTCTTCTGAAATAAACTAATACATAGAATGAAGGAGAACTTTTTTGTTTGCTTGTACCCTTGTAGCATGACTTTAAATGTCATGTTGCAGTACTCTGATGGTGCTCAGGCTAGCACGGACTGTGCTAGTGTTTGCCAAGAGTCCATGTAATGCAAGCAGCTCTGTCACAGTAGTTTTCTGTCTTCCTCTCCACTCCAGCCTGTAACTTTCTTCTCTACAGTGAAGGGCTGGCAAAATGTTTTGTGTGTTCCCCGTACCCTTTGCTGCCACAGTTTGCCTGCGTTTGAAGCCTGTTGCTGCTTCTCCACCTCAGTAAGTGGGGTCTGTCTGCTCTGGGGTTCCTACTCCACACTTTCAGTGAAGACCCTGATCCCAGTCTAGTCTGGCCCTCTGGAGCAGTGGTGACAGTCAGGACTGGATGTGGGGCTTCTGTGAGCAGTTAAGCTGATGCAGTGCATTCTCAATTCCCTCCTCTCTGCGCTATTGTAACGAAGCACAGCAGTTAGGTTTTGGTACACCCATACTGCATTCCAGCTTTTGCACTGCAGATGTACTGGCTGTGAGCGTTGTGTCTAGCAATTTAACATGAATTGATTAGCACTGGGATATTGTACTGAGTTTGTACAATTTTTATATGAAAATCATACTCCTAAGCAGAGGTGTGGCTTTCAAATATGCGAGGTTTGACCTTTTTTTTTTCTTTTATTTTCCACCTAGGTATCACATGCTGTTGCAAAGCTAGTATTAGTTAGTTTCCACTGGCAAATCTCAGAGATTTTGGAAAGGTAAGTGTAAATAGTCTCTCTCTTCTGTGCCTAGTGCTTTCCCCCCTGGCTTTTCAGAAATGCTCCATAGGTGTATTTTTTGGCAAGTGTCTTTGGACCTGGAAGCAGGACACACAGTCCATTTTAGGGAGCAGAGGAAAACTACTGATTTGTTAAGGCTGCATTGCCTGTAACAAATTTTTTAATAGGGAGGAGGTAGTAGTGGTAAATGTCTTTCAGTTTAGGAATTATATCTATCTAGGAAGCCTCTAGATAGATTTATCTTAATTTTTGAGATAACAGATTGAGCATGCTGCATCTATATTTATTTAATAAAGATAACATATGTTCTGCTTTGGACAAAGGAGCCATAAATCATAAAGAAGCACTGACCCTATACTGATGTAATCTTTAGTAGTACATTCACATTGAAGTTCTTGTTCCTTTTGACATTAAGTGATGTTTTTTTCTCAAGCTGGCCAGCATTAGGAGAGCAGGAGAAGATAATGTGAGAGAACTGAGCACTACAGCTCCCTTTTTGGTCAGTGTCACTGTAGCAAAGCCTTCCAACTGATTTCAAAAAGAGGGTTCGGACTCGGCCCAGACACATGCGGGAAGTGCATTGGGAGGCGCTGCTGCCTGGCAGCCCCTCCACAAAATACTGGCTCAGAACTGAACATTGTCTGAAAATAGAGAGCATATCAGCTTGACTCATTCTGCCCAGACATTTTTGGCCCTGTAGCCAGCAACTGCATCCAGAGAACGTATGGAAAATGCATCCTGTGTATGGATGCTGTGGCCTCCTTGGTTACCCTGTTTCCTGTGAAATCTTTTCTCTGGGGTTCAAGGAGGGTGAGATTGCTGCATAGCAGCTCAGGGTGATCCTGCAGGTTAACTGATGAAACTTAAGAGGAAATTTGGGGAAGGGTTTACTTCTAAAGTGAGGAATTTGCAAATTGTTCCCCCGTTGATCTAGTCCTCAAACTTCTCTCTTGGTACAAAATTACATTCTCAAAAGAAAGCTCACTAGTACTAGTAAGAAGTGCTGGTGAGGAGCCTTACAGCAAGGCCACAACAGTGATGCTGCCGTTTCTGAACTCAGTGAGATTTAAAAATTTATTCTCAAAGGAAATCACAAACAGCAAAATGTGTTTAATCCTAAGGCTGCTGATAGACAGCTTCATGTGCCTAATGGGTGATATTCTGTCACAGAGTAAATAACAATAGTCTGGAATTAAAGTGAGACTTACTCAGGACAGCTTGACAGTCAAGACCCTCACTGGTGTGTTATTGTGGACAGTGGCTTAGGACTGCTCTAGGAGTGTGGATGGAAAATCTTAGCTTAAAAATAATTTTTCAGGGGAGGGAGATAGCTGTACAAAATATTCATCAAGATGTATAAGGGAAATGTTCATCCACTACCACGAGAAGTTCTATTTCTGATTCTGAATAAACTCTCATAAAGTTCTGTTGATGAGAGCTCAGCTCTCTTTATGAAGGAGCCTCTCACAGGAGACATTTCCACTCTCCTTGTTGAAACCTACCCTACTATGTGCATAGAGACAGCTGTTTATTCAGGCAAGAAGGGCAAATTTAACAATGCAAAATGTATGCAGAGATTGATTTGATCATTCTTCAATTGCCTTTTCAGGCACAAGTCTAATGCTGCCCAGTTGCTAGTAGAAGCACGAGTTCAGCCCACCTCGTCCAAACATGTAAGTATGCGAACTATCCCGTCTGTTCCCTTGGCAGACACCTCTGACCCCCCTCCTGGGGGATTGCATTACTAATGGCATTCTCTGTCCCATGTTAACTCTTTGCAGACTCAGGTCTGACACCCTGATTCATTGCTGGGTTTACTGCTGAAGTGAGAATGCATTCAAGAGGTCTCAAATATTTAAATAGCAGCTTTGCTGTTGGCTTGCAGGTAGTGTTCAAGAATGACTTTCTTCAAGAAAATTAGGATCATTTTTTGGCATGAATGATGGCACACAATGGAAGGAGTAGAGTGCATGGGCTTGGCTGCCTCTTCTGATTCTGTTCTCTGTAAAAAGACACTGAGAGGAAGTTCTGGCTGCACAGAGTGAACAGGGCTTGTCTGTGTCTGGAACAAATTTTAATTATTTTTATATTTTCTTTTACCTTTTTTGTGCTGATATTTGAACCAACAATTTGTTTTTTGTAGCCAGGGCTACACAGATCATCAGATACTTTTTCCTACCCCTTTAAATAGAAACTTCCTGTTGCATGTTTATAGATTTCATTCACGATGGGTGTCTTGGTACAATGCAGAATTACCCAAGGAACACACTGCCATGTGTCAGATTTTGAGTGATAAAATACTACATCTGGGAAGCACTCTGGGTTGTGGAGGAGAGGAGATCTTAAAACCCTGATTTGGCATCTGAGCTGTCTTGTAAGTAGCAGATACTGAAAAAGCTAAGCTGACAGGAGTGTAAGCTTCATGGGCTCAAATTATCTGCCTAAAGTCCAGAAAAAAAAAATCTTTCTTATTTGACATACCTGCAAATGTGTATTTCAGGATTTATCCAAGTCTTGTATCAGTGGCCACTTGAGTGTTCCCCCTGCCAATGGGCCATTCCAACCCTTGGCAGGCAAGGTGAAGACCACCAGCACATCATTTCAGTCAGGGTCCTGGGTTTGGACCAAACACTTTCACAACTTTAATTTACAGTAACTTTATATTTTGCTCCGAGGAGGTAGGCGGTGGTATAGGAGTCTTTTTCACCCAATGTGACAACCCAAACCAAGGCTTGAGGCAAACTTCTTTGATACTGCAAAACTGAGACAAAGATTACAAATATAAACATGACAAAACTACTGAGACATAATGCATGCAAATAATCGATGCAGTGAAGAACAGTGTAACTCTTCAGTCCTGTTGTACTTCATCTTCTCATGGCCAGTCATCTTCTCATGAAATACCTGTAAGAGGAGAGAGAAAAGAAAACCCAGTCCTGCTTGGACTGGTTTGAAAAAGAAAGAACTCTCCATCTGGTGTTAATTTTGTGTTCTCTGCCATGGACATCTATGGCTACCCATGTCATCCCTGAGCTTCGCCCTTTGGACAGCAGTCAGACTCTTCATTTGCCACAAACCCTACCTGTCTGCCATAGGTTACCAACTGCCCCATATAAGACTGAGTCCTGCCTGCAGTCCACCCCCATGAGCAGCTCTAAGCAACTGAGTTGCCTAAAGCTTCAATGAGTCAGGTAGTTCGTTAATTAGGGGGTTTATTCTCTCTGGCTCAGCAAACAACAGCATGGGAGAAGACTGACAGGTTACAAGACCCCTCTCATGTGTTAACTGGAAGCAAGCAGCCTTTTGCACACTCTCTGTGAGATTACCCAGTGCTGGAGTGGGGATAGAGATGGGTTCTCCCCTCTCCAAAGGGGTCTCTGGCCCTTTGGGTCAGAGACCAGGGCTTTCTGCCATTATGCATTGTGAAGGACACTCTGGGACTCCAGGGTCCTTGTGCTTCCTCCTCCAAAAGCTTTATGCTGTCTCCTCCCATCTGTGAAATCCTCCACACATACTGTTTCAGTTTCCTTTGCATGCCTGCTGTATTTTTCTTGCAGCTGAGCCAGCTCAGTTGCAGAATAGGGCACTTGTTTAGTTGTTGCAGTGGGTGCTGCCTCTTCACACTCCCTCTCATAAATAGCCTCAGTCTTTTTAAGTGGGCAGAGCTTAGGGAGAGGCTGGGGGTCTGGCTTTGCTGTATCAAGCTCCTCCCAAGGATAAAGGCAGGTGACATCATCATCAGTAAGGGCCACTTCTTTAGTGAGTCTGGAAAGCCCCACCTCATTCTCCAAATCCTCCCCCTTCAAGCAGGCAACCTGCAAATGTAATTCTCTTTCTTTTACAAGGGATTCATTTAGTGAAATATGAAAGTTTTCTATTAGTCTCTTTTCAGCATTTAACTCATTATGTGTTTTCTGCTGAGCACTGTGTTCTGCCTCCAAGGTCACCTGCTATATTTTAGCCAATTCAGTCAAAGACCCATTCACCACCTTATTTCATTGCTTAGCTCTGTGCTTATCTCTTTGAGCAGCTATTAAAAGCAGCTCTCAAAAGTGTGCAGACTATGGATTTGCCCTTACCAATTTTTTTTCTTCTTTTTTGCTAGATACTGTATTTTTTCCACAAGACCAGCCAGAGAATGCCAATTTTCCTCAGCCCATCTCTGTCCATTTGAAGCTGGACAAGCTTTATAATCTTTTAGCAAGTCTAGCTGAAGGTAGAGCAGTTGAGATTACACTTTTCCCAGGTTACCACGATCTCTCTGCTGGAAAATTCAACTTCAGCTGAATAACAGTTCTCCTTTGTACAGCACTCTGTCCATTTTCCCAGTAGAAAGTGGCTCCTTGCTACACTCAAGGACATCCTGCTCGCTGCACCTGAAAAATTGTCATGCCCTGAGCTCTGTGGATGAATGTTTGAAAGGGGCTTAGGTACTTTGATACCCCTGGGCAGAGTGCAGGAAAAGACAACAAACTTCTCAGGAGGTTGAATAGCAAACTTGTACTTAAAAACTTTTGACCATAAAGGACATGGCAAATCTTAAAGCAACATTCAATTAAAGTAAGAGAAGGCACTGACTTAGCAAACTCTAATCCATCCAGATTTCAAGAAAAGGAAGTTAGGAGAAGAAAGGAAAACGAGAGGTCCAGATCCTTGGATCCAGTGCAATCTTAGCTGCTGTAAGGTCCAAGGCAGTGGGATTCATCAAGGCTGCACACTGTCATTGTGGTCTTTTATCTCCTCACAGGTGGGGCTTTCAGTGTTCCAGTGGCTCAGTCCACTTTGGGCCTGGACCAGAGGCTCCGGGTTCCAGTGGGTGGGATGTGGAGCATTGACCACCCCACCTTTGCTGAGCTTGTCCTGTCCCTACCCAAACACACACTTTAGTTGTTTTGAGCCATTAATTATTTCCCCAGTCTCCTACAAATAGTGATTTTATTTTAGGAAGAAAGATATTATGGTTGAAAGGTTAATTTAAATTTGATTTGCTAGGCAAGTCATTATAGTCTGCATGTGCTAGAGCAAGGTGCTCTGTGTTTCAGCTTGTAATGCAGAATGATTCTGGGGCAGATGCTCATAGTGAGTGTCTGTAGAGGGACTGACCCCATAGGGAGAAGCTGCAGTGGTGAGCTCAGAGAGGCAGCTTGCAAGGGTTTGCTATTCAGGCTGAGCAGCTGATCCAGGCAATCAGTGCAATTACAGACTCAGTGAATCTTGTTCTGGTCTGTAAGTGAGGCCACTTAGAACAAATTTTCATTACTTCCTCTTTCATGTGGCCATGCCATAAATCAAGCTCTGTCAGTC
Source organism: Notiomystis cincta (assembly GCA_013398075.1). Classification (NCBI taxonomy): domain Eukaryota; kingdom Metazoa; phylum Chordata; class Aves; order Passeriformes; family Notiomystidae; genus Notiomystis; species Notiomystis cincta. The sequence goes on along the minus strand of VZRX01015810.1, from coordinate 39,021 downwards.
ATGTGGTGCTGCTGCTCGGCATCTCCAGCATGCAGAGATCAACGTGGAAGCTGATGGCAGGCTCACACCAGCTTCTCCATGAGCAGCAAAGTGGGTGAAAAGTAACTATATGACTTCTCTGTGAAAGGAAAAACTGGAACTTAAACTACAGCCAACAGCTTTGTAGAGCCTTGGTTTTGATGATGCTGGTCTAGGCCTAGTTCTGCAGGTCCCAGGGGTGAGTGGAGATGAGTTGAAGCCTGGATTTGTTGTCCAGGGATCAGCTCTGCACTACATAGGGGGAAATCAGACTACTTTCAGTGGTTTGGTGAAGCAATAGCAGTTATGCCTGATTTGAAGCAAACCCTCTTAATCCTTTTCAGCTGAAGGGATATGCCTATTTTGCCAAATGTAGCATAGTTAGAAGATAAGAGATGGGAGGTGATAGTTTGTGAATTCCCCTTCCTCTCCATATAAACACTCTACAGTTGCATCTTCCATTACCCAAAATTACTGTCCAGTAAAAGGACATTGCTAATTCTGTTTGCTGTGACAGCTGCTCTCCAAAGCCTGTGGAGATAGTTTGGCCCAGCTAACAGATAATATTAGTAAATCCAGAGAAGGACTAACACAATGATGTATTTCAAACAAGGAAAGAGTGAAAACCAGAAAAGTAAAGGTGAGTTCTGGGCAGCACTAGAGGAGGGGCAGAAACTCTTCAGTGACTGTCAACTTACTGTGCTCTGTGAGATTAGAGGTTCTTGAGAAGGACTGATTGTCTGCAGCAGTGCAGCACCTTAGCACAGGAGCTGCTTACCAACCTGTTCTGGCCTGGACCTCCCTGGGAGGCCATTGTCACAGTGAGGGTAATGTGGGTGCCCGTGGGTGAGCTGAGAATGCCCTGGGAGGTGTGGGAAGCTCTCACTGCAGCTGATTTGTGTCTCCCAGGCGATGGTACATTCCTCCCACCACTGCGCAGTGTGCATGCAGTTTGTCCGGAAGGAGAACTTGCTCTCCCTGGCTTGTCAGCACCAGTTCTGCCGTAGCTGCTGGGAGCAGCACTGCACAGTGCTCGTCAAGGATGGTGTCGGAGTCGGTGAGTCCAGCTGGGTGCCGTGCTGGGTCTGCAGTGGCCCGCTGGCCATTCTGATGAGTCAAGAGCGTGATTGTAACAAGTTAGGAATTGCAAATCTGTTGAGTAGAATTTGCATCTGTGGTGATGTACTGTTGCAATGCCCCCAGAGTGCTTGTGGATGCAAACATCTGTTCCCTTTGTGTTGGGGAGAAGCCAGTAGTTGCTAGAGTTGCTTTGGGCTTTTCCAAGCCTGTCTTTCATGTTGGCATGGCAGTAACATGTAATTTTCTAATTCAAGTGTCTGACCTCGTGAATACTAGTTGAGGCACTCACTGGTCCTGGATACACATGTGTCCTGTCATCTTTTGGTGAAGACAGCTGGGCTTCAGCTTTTCAGCAGCCCTGATTTGTTTCACAGTTGTGTCCTTTTTGCCACAACAACAGAAGGCACTGAGGAAACTCTGTTAAATACTCTCTGTGCATTCAGCCCTTAGTATAAGCTGCACTGTGCTGAGATGTTGCTTTCTCTTCTCAGGGGTGTCCTGCATGGCTCAGGACTGTCTACTCCGGACACCAGAAGATTTTGTGTTTCCATTGCTGCCTAGTGAAGAGCTGAAAGACAAATACAGGCGCTACCTCTTCAGGGACTATGTGGAGGTAGTAATTTTTTTCAGTTTTAGAATACCCTGGGTCAAGTCACCAATGACTTGCAGAAATTTTGTTTGAAATGTCTTGCATTTTTGATTAGAACTGCAGTAACTGCAGCAAAATTGTCCTCAATAGGCATGATGTGGGTGCTTCTGTAGGACAGCCTCACTGACAAAATGCTCTAGCAGGTTGCCAAAGTAAATTCTGCTGTAAGGTCATCCACTAACTCCTTGGCTGGTGCTTCAGAATTCTCAGAGTGTTGCAGCTGAGAATTTCAAAACTTCAATCTGATTATTTAAGTCCTTCTTGTTCTTACATAAATATTTTTAGGTTCAGAAAAATAGGTCCCTCAACTTAGGGTAGCCCAGCTGAATTGGCTTGCTCAATGACATTTTGTGTGAGCTTTCTTGAAATTAAAGCAGCAGTTATTAAGGTTAAATATGCAGGAGTATTCTGGTAACTGGGAACAGACAGGGAACACTCAAAAAGCAGCAGAGCAGTATGAAAGCATTGGTGTCACTTCTTCTCAATAACAGACCCTTTGGGAAAGAATGGCCACCACAGGAGAGCAGCTGAGTAGCTTCTGAGACATAAGGAGAAGATGGGGAAAGAGCTCAAACGGAGTAAAATAGTTTGTTTAGTGTCTTTGTGGGGTTTCGTTTGGTGTGCTGACTTAGTCTGTAACCATCCATTTGAATTCCCTGTTCTAGAGAAGCTGTAAGTAACTAACAAACCTCTTCCATATTAGCAAATACAGGATCTGCTCTGACAGCCAACTCCTGGTGACACTTTCCACTCTTTTTTAATATGAAATAACTGCCTTGTGTGTTTTTGGGGATAGGAGCAGTTAAAGTTGAACAGATAATGCCCTCCTGTCCCCAGTGCTGACCTTACTCCCTTGGTGTGTCCCCAGAGCCATTACCAGCTGCAGCTGTGTCCTGGTGCAGATTGCCCTATGGTCATACAGGTACAAGAGCCAAAAGCCCGGCGAGTGCAGTGCAATCGTTGCAATGAGGTCTTCTGGTAAGAAACAGAGGAGGTTACAGATCACAGGGGAAGTGTGTGCTGTCCTCAGAGCCTCTCCTTTTGCTTGCCAGCAGTTTTGGTGTGTAGAAGTATCTGGAAGGCTTTGCTGGAGTTGTTTGTAATTTGAGTTAGCCTGAGTAATTGGACACTTGTGATCTGACTTCTGCAGGTGGTCAGACGTCCCCTTGCTTCCCAAACTCCTGGGAACTTGGGTGTTCTGACTGCCAGGGAACACAGAGCTTGAATAACCAAGGGGTTACAAATCTACCATTCTCATGTTTTGGCTAGGTTAAAAATTTTCCTACAGACACAGTGATTGATATAGATTCTGGTAGTAAACACAGAGTCCTCCTTGCTATCTGCTGGTATTGAGTGTTTAAGTTTATTAAAAACATTTGACTCCCTGTTTAGAGACCCATCTTTCTGGTATCTCCATGCAAGTGGCCATTACTCACCTGAGGCTCTCAAGTCATGCTAACACAGGTGCCTGATATCTGCCACTGGAGTCAGGCTACTTGTAGGTGACTGGTCCTCCCCAGAACTCTGAAGTCATGTTAGAGGGCACATGGGTGGGCTCTAGGAAGGGACACCTCAGCCCTCAGACACGTGATTTGTCAGGCCTGGGTTCACTTTCATCCTGACTCTGGCTTTTACACAAGAAGAGGGGGAATTGGAGTTCAGTCTTGGTCTTCACACTCTAATACACAAGAGCATTTCCAACCCTTACTGGGCCCCCTAGATTTTGGTCAGGAAAACCTCAATCCCTGAGTGATTTCCTTGGAAATTGATATGTCTGTTTCTTTTTTTCTCCCCCCATTAAGCTTTAAGTGTCGGCAGATGTACCACGCGCCCACAGACTGCGCTACCATTCGGAAATGGCTCACCAAGTGTGCAGATGACTCTGAAACAGCCAACTACATCAGTGCTCACACTAAAGATGTAAGGACAGCCACCTGCATGTTATTTCTTGTCCTCTAGCCCTGCCTGAAAAGCTGGATATAATTCTATACACACAGAGCACTGTGTTCTTCGTTTTCACAGACCGTAAATTCTCACAGCTCCCTAGGGACTGTCAAGAAGCTTCTGTCAGAAGCTACTCTCATATGTGAACTAATTATGTTCCTATGGCAGTGATGTAACTCAACTGAATGCCTTGAGAATGCTTTGTGTGGGAAGCTCAGCTGCCCTCCTGCAGTAAGGACCTGGTGGTCCTTATTCCAGACCTGGTGTGAATGTCTTTGACAGCCAGGTGCACTGTCCTCCCACAGGCAAAAGAATTGTGGCTACTTTGAAATGATCAGTGGAGTTGTATTTAAAATGGAAGGAGAGGGTGTCATAAGTGCAAAGTCAGTACCAAATAAGGCACCAGTGGTGTTTAAGCCTGCACAACTTTGTGCAGTACTGTGAACTTTATTTGGCAAGGACTGCAAAATGGTGTAGTTGAAGTCTGTAAATTAGATACTGGAATACTTCTAGTAGATTTAGACCCAAGACAAAGAAATAGTATTACATATTGTGCATGCTAGCCTTCCTGTAGAATTGTTGTATAAATATACTATCTTTATCCTCTGAATTAGCAGTCTGAGATTGGAACTTTTTGTGTCTTTTGGACATTTTGTGGCCTGACTTCAAAACAGTTCTTGGCTACATTTGTGGCAATTGTGACAGTGCTGATTAGCTGCAGCCTTCAGTTATGTCAGGAAAGGGGGTACTTGGATTGACCAGAGATTTCAAGTTCCCTTCCTTCTCTGGAGAAGGTGTCAGCATGTGATGGTATTGTTTCTGCTATGATTGTTGAAATAAGATTCTATTTTATTGAGCATTGTCCTGGTATACATTTTGCCTGACATGAAAATTTATACAAAGGAGCAAAACTCACTTCCTCCTTTTTACCTGTGCAACCCAAAAAATGTATCTGGACACTTCAGGGCATCTGTGGAGTAGGGGTGAGTGCAGCTCTCCTGTGGTTAGGCAGAGTCTCTGCAGGTAGCTGAGATGTCATTTGTTAGTGGCTGCTGAAGGCAGAATACAGTGACAATTATCTGTAGTCAAAGTAGCTGTGATACACTGTCATACATGAACTAATTGTGCCCCTGTGCCCGAGTAACTGCAGCAAGACCTTCAGTTTTACAAGGAGCAACAACAGTAAATTTGTTTTCTTGAGCAAACAGTTGAGTGCTGCAGTGTAACTTCCTGACTTTGCCTTTCTGCCTTCTTTTAAATGGAGCTGTCAGAACTGGTGGGAAGCAGGATATAAATGCTAATATTCTCATATGAGAATATTTCTCATACGTGAATGCATATTTTAAAGAAAAAAAGGCAGAGAGGAATAATCACACAAGTGCTGTCATTCTTCAGAAGGCTGCTAGAGTTGGATCTAACAATTGCATCTGTTTCCTCAGTGTCCCAAGTGCAATATCTGTATTGAAAAGAATGGAGGCTGTAATCACATGGTGAGTAATTCCCTGAATACGTCAAACCTCCCTTGTTCTAAGTGGAATTTTTTTCCTACACTTTCTGCTAACCAAGTGCCTCTTGTCTCTTCTTTTTCAGCAATGTTCCAAATGCAAGCATGGTAAGTTGGGTTTGGAAGCTGTTTTCTCTGCAGTCTTTCTCAGTGGTGATGATCCGTTCTCTTTTTTTTTGTGCTACGAAGACAAATTTTGAACACAGGCTGAAATATTTTCCCACTGGTAAAAGCTGAACAGGATATTAGCTACAGATTTCTGTGTGATATTTTTTTTTTCCCACTGGCTGTGATCTCAGCTGCATTCTGATTCAGTGCTGGTTTGACTCCTGCCTTTGAGATGTCTATAGGATAGTGAAGGCTCCAGAATATTAATAGTGGAATCCATCTCACAGGAGAACTTTCCATGTAGTTGTATTTGTAATCAGTTGAAAATACTGTCAAATGTAGCCATTTCCTCAGCTTAAGTCCTTCTGCTTAGTGATGGAAATAATGAGCTTCAACCTAGATGAAACTGCAGGAGCTGTGAATTGTTATATATAACAGCAGGTTTTGAGCTTCTCAGTCTACCCTTGTGCAGTTAGGAACCTGAGTGTCTTTGGCCCATTGTGTGGCTCTACAAAATGACAGCCTGTCCTTCCCCTTATCTTTTCATGGCAGAATTAATTTCTGTTGTCTTGGAGTGAGATAGTTGTATTCAGCCCTCTGAGATAAGTGTACCACTAGAAACTATTGTAATGTCAGAACCTTATTGGGAGAGTGATTAAAGATGACTGTCATCTCTCATTTCCTTCACTTTGGGATTCTCAGCAGCACTGGACCTGCTTTGATGGATCTCTGTGACAAGGGGGAGCAGGCAAGTGCCAAGACGGTGACTTAGCACTCGAGAAGGCTGATGAACTCAGAAATATAGATTTCAGTCTCATTATCATAAGTAAACCAGAAGGGATTCTAATTGTAGCAACTTAATCTCCATCTTTTTTCCCTCACAGCAGAACACTCACAGCTTCACTCTGAAATCAGAAAATTGCCATGTTTTGCTATTTTTACTATTGCTCTCTTTACTGTGCCTTCTTCCTATTTCAATAGCTTCTAACTCGAGATGTCATAAACCACTGACATCTGATGTTACCTGGGTAGTTCCCTCCTGGAGAGAACTGAGGGCAGACTTTCTTTTGCATGACTTAGTTCACTTCTGGATCCGATTGTTCGTGTTCTATTCAGACAGAGGTTTGCATAGGGCAGTGTGACCACGGTGGGGAGGGTGCAGCTCACAAAAGAGACTTGCAGCCTCTTGTCTAACCCAGAGTGACAGCATGTGCAGAGTGCAAGTGCAGTTCTGCCCAGTGGCTTTGGTGTACAGGGCGCAAAAGTTCAAGATTTGCTTTCCATAGCTGAATGAGAGGCTGTGCAATTAAAATCTTCAAGACAGGCTGGTATTTTTGGCTCACTGTTGAGTTCTGTTTTGCAAGATGATACAAAATGTGTGTGTTTCTTGGCTTAGCAGAAATATCTGAAAACAGATGGGTTCTGTCTCCTGAAGCTTTTCTTTCTCAGAGGTTTTTTCCATGCATCACAGTGGGTTTTTTGCTGTTTTCTGCAGACTTCTGCTGGATGTGTCTGGGAGACTGGAAGACTCATGGCAGCGAGTACTACGAATGCAGTCGGTACAAAGAGAATCCTGATATTGTAAACCAGAGTCAGCAAGCACAGGCCAGGGAGGCCCTTAAGAAGTACTTGTTCTATTTTGAGAGGGTAGGAGACATCTCCTTGGCCAGAGCTGCTGTAGCCTTTTAATGCTCCCTGCCTGGTGCAAAGGTCATTGCCAGCAATCTCCTGCAAGAAACTGCCCAAAGAGAATCTGTGCAGAATTTTCAGGCCCTATTGTTTTTCACTCAAAATTGTGCCCTGGAAATCCCATCCAAACCAGTGATGTCATAAAAAGCAAATTGTATTCACTTCTATATTCCCTTGTGCTAGAGAAAATCAGTGTTATCTGTGTGCCACTGTACCTGCAGCTGAGTGCTGCTGCAGTAGATAGATATTGCTCCAATCATTTCTTTTCAGGACTGGGGAACTTCAGTTCCTTGCAGTACATCTTTATACAGATAAAAACTAAATAAACTCTACCATTTTCAGAGCTCCATTGACTATAGTGAAGTTTTACTAAAATTTGATGTAATCACATTTTTAAAAGTTGCCATTAGAACATTTCTATCCACACAGCAGGCTCCATGCACCTGGCCATGCAGAGCAACTCTACAGCAGCATCTCTAGAAGAGAATGTGGTAGAGGTTAAATACTGCTGCGTTTCAGTTTTCCCATTAAAATGAGTTTATTCTTCACAGCACGAGCCAAATCTTGTAATAAAATAAATGTCTTCATTCCTGGCTCTGCAGACCAACAGGCTTTGGGAAATAGCCATGTTTACAATGTGCACATGAATATGGGAGTTCACTGAGCCCATGTCAAATGTTAATTTAAACTCTTGACCTTCCTATAGCAGTCCCTTAAGTAGAGGAATCCCCACGACTTTCCCCCTTGCTCGACACGAGGTCACTGTGTGACCAGAGGGCATTCCCACTCGGAGGGGCTGGGTTTGCTCCCTGCTCTTGCTGTTGTCAGTCTCTTGTCTACAGCCTCCACCACGTGCTCCTGGAGGTGCTGCCTTGCCATTCTTTCCCACAGCATGTCTTGCCTTGCTGGACTCCTGCCCCACTCCAATTTCTGCTTGCTAGAGCTTGTGCTTTTACAGCAGTAGTACTCTGTTCTCATGCCGTGTTTTCCTTTCCCTGTCTCCCCACCCCTTGCAGTGGGAGAATCATAATAAAAGCCTACAGCTGGAGGCACAGACATACCAACGAATCCAGGAGAAAATCCAAGAAAGAGTTATGAACAACTTGGGAACATGGATAGATTGGCAATACCTACAGAATGCTGCAAAACTACTTGCAAAGGTGGGTAATTGTGTCTTGTTTGGCACAGAGAATACATGCCAGAATGCTAAATTCATAACACCAAGTAAGGAAGGAAATTTAAGAGTTATGGTTATGTGGGACAGTACATCTGGTCTAGGATGTGAACTAACCAAAAATCATCTGGAAGTGACCTCTGTGAAGTAATACTCCCCAATATACAGACCTACACAAGTTCTTCCAAGGAAGGTGTAGGAAATTCTACCAGGAAGTGTTCAGTTGTCAGGAGGTAGCTTCTTAGCCTACAATTGCATAAATGTGACTGTGCTGACTTCCAAGACTGAGACTCCTGTCCTTTTCTCTCTCTCTTCCTCCCACTCTTGGACAGTGTCGTTACACCCTGCAGTACACATATCCATATGCCTACTACATGGAGTCTGGTCCCAGAAAGAAGCTGGTAAGATGTTCTGCTCTTTTTTTGCTGGTAACTTTTTGGGATATAGCTGGCAGCATGCTGGGCTGAATTCCAGAGCTAGGCAGTGTCTGAAATATTAGTCCTGAATTTGAGGTAAAGACAGGATAAATAGGTGGATTTGCACCTTCCCTCTTCGCTTCAAGTCGACCAGCAGCTCTGTCCTCTTATACATTACATTATTTTCCCAGGGAACTTCACTACACTTTCACTAACAAGTCATTTATACAGAATGTTTTGAGGCTGGAAGTGTCCATTTATTTCTTGGTAAGATTTATCACAATGCTCTGGGCCATATTTCCTGTGAAGAGCTGCTGGAGGAGAGCTTTTCCTTGGATCAGGGTGTAGCATTGCTTTTTATTCCTACTATAAGTTCCTTGCTGGCTTGGTGCATCTCACAGACTGAAAAAGTACAAAAATAACCATGAATTCAGTCAAGAGTTTTTTCTTTAACTCAGCTATCCTGTAAAACCTGTTATAGAATCTTTCTTCATGCCATCATGTGTTCTCTAAGGCTGTGGATAGATGTTCTCTTCTGGATCTGACTGTGTCAGTGGAACAAGTTGCTGCTCCTAGCAGTGGTTAACAATCCCTCAACTCTGCCTGCAGAGCTGCTTATGAGAGCATTTTGTGACCTGTTTATGGCAAAATAAGCTGAATTAGGAGATATTTGTCACATGCAGTGTTTTTAGGCTGACAAGGTTAATTTTGAGTGATGCAGACTGGGGAGTGCTTACACAAGAAATACCCAGAAGGGGTGATGCCAAACAGGTGAAGCTGGATGAGGAGGAGGAGACACAAACTTGCTCTGCCAGCACTGCTGTCAGCAGAACACATTAGTCTGCTCCTCAAGCATAATGTATGGTATAAAAGTGCTCCACTAAACTAGTTTCTTGTTGATGTCTCTTATTTTGCTCTTTGCAGTTTGAATACCAGCAGGCCCAGCTGGAAGCTGAAATTGAAAACCTCTCATGGAAGGTGGAGCGAGCAGACAGCTATGACAGAGGGGTGAGTGTTCTGCTTGCCTTGACCCTGTTGGCCAAATTTTGTTTGTTGGGCTTAACACTTCTGCAAGAGCACTAAGGCTGCTGTCTAGTGAGGATTCTGAGAAACTAGATCCAGAAACCACCTGTAGGCAGCAGATGATGTAGAAGCAGAGTGCTCACTGCCTCGTGGGAGAGGAGGGAGGGCTGCAGGGATTCCTGCAAAATGGAACAAGTCCCACAGAGCTCTGGAGGAGACTGCATGGAGCCTTCTGGTGAAAAGCAGGTTTCTTAAGTGTAGCATTTTAGACAGAGCAGGTGCTGGGTAACTGCAGAGGGAGCCCACATAAAAAGGAAGAGGATCTGGGATCTTGTAATGCAGAGTGTGCATGAAGTGTGTGATGGTTGGTGCTTCTCAGGCTGGAGTTTAGTATCTCCCTAAGGAACATGAGGTCTTCTCCAGGGAATTTGTGCTAACAGTTTATACCTTCTCTTTTACTTACAGGACTTAGAAAATCAGATGCACATAGCAGAGCAGAGACGGAGAACCCTGCTGAAAGACTTCCATGACACATAAGAGAGGAGGAAGTGACAGTGCAGGGGTGAGAGCAGCGAGTGAAGTGATGGCAGCTTCACCGGGATAAGCAGGCACTGCCTCTGGGAGAACACGGCCAAGGACAAAGCCACCCCTCCCCTTGCAAGTCAGACACATGCAAACACCACCTCTTAGTCCAGTTTGTTCTCTTATCTTTCTGTTTCTGTTTCTGCCAGGCTAGAGGCCAGAGCTCAGATTGGCATATTTCCTGGGCCATTTCCCTCCTGCCCTTGATGGTTTCAGAAGGGGAGGGAGTTTTTTTCTGAATGGCTGTTAATAGTGTTAGATCATTACAGTTTATGTAATTTTCAACGGTTGTACAATTATACAGACAAACCTTAGAATAACACACAACCCTTTTTAAAAATAAATTGGCAGTGGAGTGTTTTTCCTTAATCTGCTTGTAAATTCAATGGGCTTTTCCCCCTTTCCCTCTCCCTTCCTCCGACCCAAAAATCCTCCTAGTCACTGAAGGAGGTTACAAAATATCTCAGCTAGATTTTCCGGTGCTCCTTTAACAGGGCATTGCAGCACTGGAGTTGCATGAGGAGAGTGGCTGGTGTTAAGGGTGGCTGCTGCTGTGTCTGGCCTGACAGTACCAGCAGTGGCTGTGATTCAATACAATCACATGTGACATCTCTTTTTCTTGTAAATCAGCTGTGTAAAATCCAGCTACACAAACAAAAGCAAACAGAGGAACTGCAGGGGACAGATCAGGTTAACATTGGGGGATATGCCTTGAGTTTGAGAGAAATTGAGAGAAATCAGATTCTGCATTTGATGAATTTTAGGTCTTCCATGTAGATTTTTGCTTTACTTGTTTTTGTGGGGAGGATGTTGTATTGCCAAAGTGAGTGATGAGGGAGTAGTAGCATACAGTTGTTAATCAAGGCTTGGGGCTTTTGCAGAGTGGAAAGAATCCATGTTATAACAGTGCCATGCAGCCTGATAAAGATTATTTGTGCCTGCTGGGTAGCATGGCTGAGAAAATTTAATCTCATTCATCAAATTAAGACTAAACACCACTACATTATGAGGAGAAAAGATTATGTACAACACACTCCCTGGCACGTGTTGGCAATGTGGACAGGCACTTGAATACAGGTGTGCTGCTTGTGCAGAGCCTGCACCAAGTCAGGCAGAAAATTAACTAGCAAAATTAATTTATTTGTATATTAGTATTGATGCTGGTGGGAACTTATCAGAAAATTGATTGTTAGGAGCATGTGGAGCTTTTTTATTAACATTCTCTTTTCTAATGTAAAATACACACTAAAATAAAAATATGAAAACCTAGTTCATCTTATTAGGGGTTAACATGAAAAAGGTTACTTAAATGCTGATTCTTGCCTGCTTGCTCTACAGGAAGCAGGCCACATAATAGGATTTCACAGATATCTGTGTCCCTTGCACCAGGAGCTTGTTTGCAGCCAGCAAGGTGCAGCTGGAGTCTGATCTGAGGAAATTTTCACCTCTGTGGGGAACTCATGGGATTCTCTTCTATGCTGTATTTGGAAGTGTTGCCTTTGATGCACCCCTGTATTGTTCTTATGCAATGTCATAAATGTCTTGATAAAGATTAAACTGGAGGGGGGAAAAGTGCTAAATTCCTGCGTGTCAGAGTAAGCTAACTGCTCTTGGAGCCTCTTGTACCTGAGACATGTGACCCAGGTATTTGCAGCAGGTGTAATTGGGCTCATAGATTTTATCAAGACTGATGCATTAGTTTAAACAAGGAGTAGCTGTCATAGGAGCTAATCCTGTGGCCATGCTTGTGGTACACAGCAGAAAATTTCAACCTGAGAGGCCTTTTCTTTCCTCCCTCCTGTCCCTGGTGTGGGATCTGTCCTCAGGGAACAAGGGAATGAATGCACTGCGAGGAGCTGCTGGCCATGGAGTGAAAGTTACAGCAGAAGCAGCTGAGGGTAGGGCAGGCTTGTGGAGAGATGGCTGGAGTCAAGGAGCAGGGCAGGGAAGAGGTCTGTGGTTTCTGGGAGCAGCACTGTTTGCTGTGCCAGAGATCTCCACAGCCATGGCTCCCTACACTCCTGCTGGCCCATCCTGTCTCCCCTCGGGCCTGCAGCCATACAGGTAGATGTGACCTTGCTCCAGCCACTGTCTCCTCACTTCATTCCTTACTCTGCACCCAGCAGCAGCCTCGCTGTGCCCTCCTCATGATATATCCTAGAGCTCAGTCTCTCCTCCTCTCCCCTTCCCAAGTGATTGTCTTGGCATGCTGCTTCCACGGGAAGGGATAGTGGAGGGGGGAAGGTTTGCTGAGACCCAGCAGTTTGCAGTGAATAGAACTAATGTTTAAACTGTTCTTTAAAAATGTAATGTGCAAAGTACTGATTATGATAAAAGCTGGTGTTCTTGTTGTCTAAACATAACTATCTTTAACACCTAATCCCTTTGCAGAACAGGTATGTGGAGTTTCCTAATCCCAAAGAATTTGCACTTTGTTACATAATTGTCCAGCTTTGAGCTAAATGAAAGTGAGGTTTTGTCTCCCTCCTTCCCTTCCTCCCTCCCTCTTCTATGCCCCCACAAAATACTTTGCTATGAATCCTTGTTTGTAGACAAGCCAGACCATATAGCTGTGGCCAGGCTTACTGAACAGACTGCTGAGATGCTTGGCTGAGAAAACAGTAATAAGGATTGCACAGTGCACCCACTAATTCTTCGAAATTTCTGAATTTAGAGCTTTGTCAACAGTTCCATTTATTTTTAAACAAAACATCCTTTCTGAAAGTGGTGAAAGTCCTGGGTTGCACCCACAGATCCTGTTGCCATACTCTGAGAAAACAACAGGACTTGCTCTTGCAGCTCAGGCAGAACCACTTCTGTATTGGTGTTGTTCAGAAGGTCATGGACTCAAGACAAAATGTGCAGGGCACAGGGGCTGCTGGCTCTGTGTAAGGTGAATGACACTGCTCAGGGGGCAGGTGACAGGAAGGAAATGGGGGTTCTCAACACCAAAAGAAAAGGCCATTTTTTTCCCCCTTCTAATAAGTACATGGATGTACGTAATAAAAAGTGGCTTTGGAGCCATTAATTCTGGCATACAAGTTTCCCTTTGATGCATTATTGCTACAGAAGTGGAATGTTTGCTCTCTTTTTTCTTTTTTGCACTTGTTTCCAGCCCCTGTGCCAGCCTGACACCTCTCCATCCTTGCATCTGGTACTTTTTATTTGGGCTTCGCTTGTGTTAGTGCATTGGCTGCCTCATCTCTACTCGTCCTCAGGCTTCCCAGACTGTAAGGAAACGTTTTCTACTGACACCATAAACTGCATGACTGCTGCCCTGCGCAGCAAGGTCGCTGTGCCCGCCCGCAGACGGGGCAGCAGGAGGTTTCTGTACTATAGTCTTGCACTCTAAATTTTAGACTTTTTAAGCAGGTGAAAAATAGAACTTTATTTTTAAATGAGGCACTCGTTCTGGGAACTCCTTTCTCGGCCCCGGTCTGGTTGGGGTTGTGGGACAGCGTTGAGATGTGTGGGAGGGCACAGGACCGCTCCCGGCCCTCGATTTTCTTCGCAGGCACCAGAGGGGGGCAGAGGCGGCGGAAACCGCCCGGGAGACGATTGCCAGAGGTGTGCCCGTGGTTTATTTGAAATAAATTGTGACTTTCTAACTTGGGCGGTGTCCTGGCTCTTCTTAGCCGCGGACTGCGGAGGGGCGGGGGGCTCGCGGCGCTGTCCCCGCCCGCGGCCGCCGTGCCNCGAGGGCATCAAGGCAAGGCCGCGACCGGGGGCCGGGGCCGGGGCCGGGGCCGCTGCCCGCTGACCGCTGCTCTCCCCGCAGGTGGGCCACACGCAGCGGGTGGAGCTGGTGCCCGGCAGGGCCCACGCCGTGCGCACCCTCAGCCTCAAGCCGCTCCTGTTCGGTGAGTAGCGGCCCCGCCGGGGCAGCTGCTGCCGGCCCGGGCACGCCGGGAGCGGGGGGGTTCCGCCCTGACGGCGGAGCGGGGGGTGTTGTGTGCGCGTCTGTCTGACACCCGCCGCTGTCTGACACCCACTCGGGGGGAAATGACTTCCCGCGTGTTGGCATCACCTCCCTGTGCCGCTGCTCCTTGGGGCTGCGTTAAAAGAGTGTGGTATCGTTTAAAGCATTTTGATGCAAAATTCGCAGAGGTTACTCATTCTGGATGGCCCACTTTGAAGAATTTGGAGGATTAACCTTTCCAGGTTTTTCAGATTCTTTGTGAAATAGTACGAATAGACAGCAGATCACTGGCAAGAACCTTGAAGAAGCTGCTCAATATAAGGGAAGGACAAGAGATACCCAAACTTTTGTTAATAAATTATGAAAAAGCAATTTAGTGTTGGCGTTTCAGCACTGAGGAAATGAGTAACAGAGTTGATAGATTTAAAGTCTTCCACCATTTTGTGTCCTGTTCTAGATTTATCTTTATTCTTGGCTTCTCTGATACACAACCACACAACATCTGCCTTTCAGATATTTTAAAATCTTCTTTACCATTCTGTGATGTTTTGCTATAACTGGTCAAGTCTCACTAATTGAACTCTGTGTTCTGGAAAGCCACTGACAATATACTAAATAATTGGGGGAGGGAAAAATCATTACAAAATTCCTACTATTGCAAAGTCAGAGAAAACCTGTTATTTCTGAAAAGACAGTGCAGAGAATCTTTCAGATGCTTTCTCAATAATATAAATAGAGGTTTTTTTTCTGATTCCAAATAGATCATATACACTGAAAATCTCACCATGAATTTCTTAGTGGACTTCTGTCTGACATTCACTAAACAGACACACCAACCTGGAATTGATAACCCCACAGCATCACAAAACTGATGTCATTACCAGAACCATGGTCTGAGGCAATTGCTCTGGTTTTCATTCAGAAAAACTCCTGTTTCCTCTTTCCCTGCCTTTCCAGTACCACTGAAGTGAAACAGTTGGTCCTGGCCTGCAAGGAAGGTGCTGAAGACAATAAAAGGCAGCTTTGTCCCGCTGTAATCCTGCAATTTTTAGCTTGTTGTTCCAGCACTTCCGTTGGTTTTGAGGGAAGCTTTGCTCCCTGAGGATGCTATCACAGACAGTGACAGACATTCACCATTTGAGATGCCACGAGTCTGTTCTCCTTTGTCCTCTCTTTTGCCCTGTCCCTTATTTAGAAACTGCAAGTTGCAAGACAGTTCTTATCTCCTGGATAAACCTGCCAGGAGCCAGCTCTGACATTAAAAGACTTCCAGAGACTTCTCTATCTATGCAAGCAGTACCCATCTAATTCAACTTGTTTACAAAAACTAATTCATTGCATCTCTGTTGCTTAAATTAGTAGAAGTGTGTATTTAACTCAGTTGTGTTTGATAAATACAGAAGTCCTTAGCAAAGACTCTTGAGTTTCTGGGGATTTAACACGAAGTGCTGCAGCATAAAAGAGCCAATTTAAGGAAACAGTGCCTGGTCTGTCATCCTAGCTTTCAGCAGAGCAGGCTGCAGTGGGACCACAGCAGCAGATACTCATGAATGATTTAATGTGTTCTCTGGGCTTCAGAGCATGGGCTGGGCACCATAGGAGAACTTTAGGTTTGTTTTTTAATTGTGAGTAAGTCACATCTGCATGGAACCCAAGCGTATTTTGTGGAGCTATGAAAAAATCCCTGCCCTATTTTTTTCCCCCTCTGGCTCCAAGGCATAATTTCTAAAGCTTGTAAGTCAGACCATCTGTGCAGTTTTCAGTTGGGAAACACTAGTAATCAAATAGTCCTGCTAATGGAAAACAAATCAGACAAAGCCTTTTCAACCTTCAGAGCTTTTATGTGTTCTCTTTTCCATATGCAGTCTGTTCAGAAGATACTGCTATTGCAGGGACCACTTGACAGCAGATTCTGTTGATTGGGCAGCAGTTTCTAAGACAAGACAGGGGGGAGGAATAAAAATAGGAAATTTCGCTGTGTTTTTTTTCTAAGCCTCAGGGAAGAGAAGTAATCACTGCACAAATGTCAGGGCGCAGCTGAACTGCATTGTGTGTGTCTGAGCGCTCGTTTCAGCCCACAGCAGCGTGAGGAGGAGCCCGCAGCGCGGGTTGTTGCTGTGCCTTGCGGACACGGGGAGGCGATGTGTCTCCAGCAGACCCGTGTGTCTCCAGCAGTCCGGCTGGCTCTGCACGGCCAACCCTGCAGGCATCACCAACAGGGCAGAAAGCATTCCTCCCAAAGGCTGATTTTTCCCTTGTTTTTTTTTTTTTTAACTTCAGCCACAGGTTTAAACCAATATAGAAAACTTTCCATGGACAGTGCTTTGTTAGGCAGTACAAATCTGACTCGTTTCCTCATTTGGGGATTTGCTGTTTTCTGCTCTGTGGTCTGGAGCTCAGTGTGTTCCCCTGCAGGGAGTGACAGTCCCACTTGAGTGAGAGAGTGAGCTGCAGAGAACTTGGTGAGACTGAGTTTTCCCATATTTTCTGTCTTCCTTATGTACAGGTGAAAGGCCAGGCAGCTGTGGAAGATTTCTCCCCTGCTCCCCTGTCAGAACTACAATATCCTACTCTGCTGGGGCTGGGACTCACCTCCCAGTCACAAGCAAAGCTGCTGTTCACACCAAAGCAGAGCTTTGAACAGCTGATGTCTCACTTATACTCTGCTTTTCCCAAGGTTCATGTGATATCCCCAGTTACCAAAATCTTCTGATCCACACTGAATTTCTGATGTTGAAAAATAGTTTTCCATGTGTTATGCAGAAACCCTCAGCTGTCTGCTCTGTGCCTTTCCTGCTTGAGAGTGGCCATTTCCTTTTGCGTGTGTGGATGCTCATCAACTCTTAGCACAGGAAGCTGAAGGGACAGCCTGACTCAAGAGCAGAGTTCAGTATGCAGTTTTTAAGGGGCTGGGTATAGCTGGGGTGGGTTTTTCTCCCAGTTAATCTACCTCAGACTGTTCAGGAGTTAAGCTCCTTTACATAAAAAGTATCACTTCGCAGTCAGGGAGACTTTCTTGTAATCTCTGGACAGAAAGCAAGCAGGCACTTGGACAGCATCAATGTCTCAGGGTCAAATAATGAATCTGAAATACCAGCTCTGATAATGAGAACTAGAAGGAACTGTTATGAAAGGTTTCTTCTCGTTTGTCCTCACCTGCATAGTTAAGTTTTGTTGTGATGTTGGATTCTACAAAGCTGAACATTGCACTATGACTGCTTCAAATCACCTAGAAATATGACTGTACATCTCCAAAACACCACCTGGCAGGGAAAGAAGTTTTCTAGCCGTAGGGAAGGGAGCAGTTTCTTATTGCTGGAATCAAGACTTTCAGACCTTCCATCCCGCCTGTTCGGGGCAGCGGTGATGTTTCCACCTGCGCACTGCCTGGTGCAGGTTCCTGTTCCTCTTCTGCCAGGCATAGGCCTTGTTCACCACCACTTTGTCACTCTGTACTTCACCACTTACAACAAAGACTCCTGCCTGAGTGCCTCGCATGATGTTGTGGGCGCAGGTGGCATCTATGTCCAGCCACTGCTGGAGCCTGGCAGGGATCTCAGTTCTGAGGAGCGGGCCATGCTTCAGCACCTCCACCTTGGAGGGGTCCAGGTCAAAGTCCGAGATGGTGGTGGTGGTGTTCTTCCTCAGGATTCGGATTTTCACTGCTGCCGGGGTTGGAAAAAGAGCTGTGAGTTCTGTTTACTCTTCATAGCTCTTGCCTACTTCAACACATAGAGCCAGCCCAGTACTGCTCTGCTGTCTCTGTAGTGTAGGGAGGTATCTGTCCAAGCTTTTGTAATTGCAAGGAACTTGTAAAAGTTCTCATTTGAGGTTAGTTTCCAGTGCTGAATCTTAGAATCACAGAATTATTCAGGTTGGAAAATACCTCAAAGATCAAGTTCAACCACTGATCCAGCACTGCCCAGTTCACCACTAAACCATGTCCTCGAGTGCCACATGTACGTGTCTTTCAAATACATTCAAGGATGGTGACTCAAGCCCTTCCCTGGGCAGCCTGTTCCAGTGCTTGACAATTCTTTTGGTGAAGAAATTTTTCCTATTACTCAATCTGAACCTCTCCATTGCAACCTGAAGGCATTTCCTCTTGTTCTTGTTGTGTGAGAGAAAATACCTCCTTCTCCTTCTCTGTCCATTTACCTCCTAAGAGTGGCAAAGATGTATCAGCACCACTGCAGAAACCCTGGAGGAATCATGGGCACAAGCAAGCAGATGCATCAAAGTCCTGGTCATGTGCACGTTACTTAACTTTTCTCTGAGCAGGGATTTTAGGAAGTGACATGACTGACAGCTGCTCAAGATTTGTAACCTTTTTTCTTCTATTGAAAAATATCTTTATATGTGTGCCTGAATTCAGGACAGTATCTTGAAAACTTCCTGCCACCTGATTGAGCAGAGCCAATGCTGCCACTTCCTTGGGCTAGGAGAGGGAGAGTCACAATACTAGAACAACAGTATTAAAATTTGAAATAGAAATTGCTAAAGATTTTGCTAAAGATTCTTACAGGCATTGATTCAAATGTTGGTCTGCAAGGGAAAAACAGAGTACTGCTTGTTTTTAGCAGTCACAGACCAAAACCAAATCAAAGCCCATAGAAATAAATCAGGTCTTCATTTTCAGTGCTGCCAGGAGCTGGGTCTTCCTGCCACCTCACAGGTAAGGTGGAACTGAAAATCCCTGGGATGTGCTGTAAAAGCTGCAGTTTCTCCCAAGTCAGTGTGCTATGGCAAAGGTATTTTCGATCCCTGCCACTGCTTGGCTGCTGGAGGAACAGCAGCAATCTAGAGGAAAAGGAGGGTACTCACCAAAATCATTGGCACAGAGGCTTTCCAGGATCTCCCTGGCAGTGCTGGCCTCCTCAAGCTCACAGTCCTTGCAGCTGGCTCGGGGCACTGCTGCAACAGAAATTAGGTTATAATACCCTTGTCAAGCTTCACTGGAAAAGGCACAATGAAATTTTGAGATCTGCGAGTGGTGGCTTGCCATTTCTTAGTGATGCTTCTTCCTGAAGCTACCCAGGCCCTGGAGAGATACCTCAGACAGGCAGGGTGGGAAATGTTAGACTCTCCTTCCTGTGACTGGGGCAGATGCTGCTTGTCGTGCTTTGTTCAGGCTTGTGTGTGTTGCTGCATGTTAAAGCAGCAGTGAAAATGCTTGATGAAGATCTCCTAATTTGGATGAAACAGCAAAACCAGTGGTATGGCCAGACTCCTTCCAGCGATGCTGAAATGATGTTGAAATGTCTGTTTTCCCCTTAACTGCTCTTGAATCTCCCCCAGTGTTAATCAGTATCTGGGTGTTAATTGAGTCCTTCAGACAGACTTTTTTCTGGTGTAACTCATGCCTGCAGAGGCTCGTGTCCCTTCATGGTGTTTCTAATGTTTAGAGAGAAGGCTTGCAAAACATTTCTTTTTCCATGTTTTTAAGCCCTACACACAGCTGAAAGATCAGGGCTGCAGCTCCATAGCTCCACTAGAAGCACATCTCACTGCTGGGAGTCTGCACTCTGTGAGCTCTCCCACTGTGCCTGGGCCGGAGGCTTTGCAGCCTTTCCTTCCCCCTGCCCAAAACCCTGTGGGGTCTGATGGCACCCAGGGAGATAATGAATACAGCAGAGAGAGGAACAAGCCACAGTCAATATTACGCTGATTTTCTAGACACAGTTCCAAGAGAGAACAAAACTAGAATTTATACTTTTTTTTTTTTTAAATACAGCTTAAAACCAGAAATACACAGAGTAGAAACAAGCCACAGGATCATTCTTTTGAGCTTTTAGTGTTACATACGGGAAAATACATGAAGAAAACCCACTTACTTCTCCTGCTTGAGGAATTTTCATCCATGGAGACTGCTGCAATGCACAGTTCGTGATCTGCAGGGAACTTGTTGCAGTTCAGGATTTCGGGCCAGGGGTAGCCGTAACAAGCCATGACCGGCGCGCAGCTTCTCTTGACGGCCTCGCAGAGGCCGCGGCAGGGATAGATGAGCCTGGGGAGGGGGTGGGTATTCAGCGCCTCCGTGTGCTTGGCAGGAGCCTGAGGGTCGAGCCCTGGCACCACTGCTGCTGCACAGGGCTGTGTTGAAGGGTTAGCAGGCAATTTTGGGAGCTTAGATTTTTTTTTTTTTTGAACATTCATGTCCAGGAAGCAAGCAAGGAATTTCTGAGGGCAGGAGGGATGAAGCTGTTCAATATAAGGCAGCTGACAGAAGCCCTTCACTTCCTTAGGGATCTTCTCTAGTTGTGCAAAGACTTCTTAGCTTTATAGGTGCCTGATTACACACCAAATTTCCTTAGCAGCTCTGTACTTTGAGAACTGCACCTCAAAACTGGGAATTTCTTTCTGCTGCTGGAACTGTTGGGAAACAGTTGGGAAACTGAGAAACGATGTGTGAGGGGCAGGAACTGGGATGAGGGGCTGCACAGGAGGTGGGAGGTGAAACTGGTGTGTGCCAGCAGCTACTGCAGTGTATGAGGGGGTGGCCAGGGCATGTGGCAGCAGTGCCTGGGGTGAGAGAGCAGGAGAATTCCAAGGAGGGAACATATTTCTGATCCTGTGATATGAAATGCTCATGTTTCTCTTTCAGAGGGGTGTTCCCTGCTGAGTAATCCAATTGTCCCTTGCCGAGAGCAGCGGCACTGCTTCTTGGGGACTGCACAGATCACATCGAATGCGTTTTCTCTCAGGAGGCACACGTAGTTCTGCTCCTGCAGGGAGTTAACTGTTGCAGCTCAAATAACTCAGAAAAGCATCTTACCTGTCCAAGCAGATCGGTGCAAAGAGGGAGCAGAGGAAAATCCTGGCATCTGGGTGGCACTCCCTGGCCAGCAAGGGCAGCCAGCTGGAAGACTGCTGGATGACTTCTGTCATGGTCTCATGCTCCAGCAGGTTGGGAATCCTCATCTCAGAGTAGCCGATATCGTAGCACAAGGCCATGCGGTGTGGGATGGGCGTGCAGCTGGAGGATCTCCTCAGGTAGCTCGCCCAGGTGCCTGGAGAGCCCCAGAGCAGCAGGCGTGCCAGGAGACCCAGTAGCCACGGGCCACCCAACTTGGAGGGGTGCCTGCGGGGGGACGTGACCATGCTTGGAGCGAGTGAACCGACAGCACACCCTGGACTGAGCTGCTCCTGACTGTGGGATGCCTTTTATAGCCTATGAGCCACCTCTTTGTCAATCCATCCTCATTAAGTGCGGCCCTTTCAGAGCCCTCATGGGGAAGACAATGCTCCAATTTTCATTTGCCAGCGGCCCCGATTGTTTGTATTTTAGCAGGGGTTTGGCTTAGATCAGCAGGTGTGGAAATGAGGGCAGTTGGGGAGGGATGAATGACTTGGCCCATGTGTCTTGGGGCTCTTTCAGCCAAGATTGAATCTCTGTTTGACACCAGTGCTCCAACCCATCCCCTTTCTCTTGCTCCAGGATTAGTCATTATTTCATAAACCCTAATGTTTTCCTCTCTTTTGTTTTTTGTAAAAGCAATCAAGTGTTGCTTAAAGTCAATTAGGAGGCATTTGTTTAGCTGGATCTATTGTTGAGCAGGCAGGGAGATAGGATGGTCTCACAGCCACAACTTAACTGTTTAAGAAAGCTGAGGGCAGAGAGGAACTAATTTGCAGCTGCGGAGCCAGCTTGTTTGCCAACAGGATTGGCAGCACTCAGCTGGAAACCCCCTCACCTTGCAACCTGCATGACCACACACTTTCCAGTTAACAGAAAATACTTCGTTCTGAAATCTCTACCACTGAAGAGTGGAATTCTCCTTACTCCAGCACGTAATTAAGATTCCATAAGCCATCATTATTGTAGCCCAGTTTAGGGAACTGGAAGTACTGGGGGCGTTGGTTGCCAGTGCACATGGTTCATTTGGACCTGGTGCTGTGCCATGAGGTTCAAACTGGTCAGTAGAAGCTCCAGCATTGAAGCATCCTCTGGCACAAGGACCCTGTGCTGCCTGTGGCGGAAATTGTTTCCTTGGAGCGTGTTAGGGATACAGCTGGCTGCATTGTGTTCCTGGGGCTTCCCAGGAACAGCTCATTTTCTACAGAGCTAGTTCTAGTCTGTGCTTAGCAGGAAGCCAACTGCTTATTGACAGCTTGAGCCGATAGGGTTGATTTCAGGTCATGAAAGTAATTAATTTTTTCCCTCCATTTGAGGATTGCTGCTGTAGTTGATCCATAATGTGTCCTTGGCACATACCTGCAGAAGTCTAGGGAGCTGCAGTTTGGAGAGCAGGACCTTGTGTCTAGGAGCACTTTACCTGTCCTGCGTTGGTGGGTTTCCTTTCCCTTTCAAAAGTCTCAGCAGCTGGTAATAAGGTCATCCTTGTGACAGACACCAGCCAGGAGGATCCTCTCAACCTTCTGGGCCACACTCTTAACTGGGCTCGGGAATGAGACCTTGCCAGTGCTTTCCAAGTGCATGCCCAGTGTACCATGCAGCTAGAAATCTCATGGCCATTGGTGGATTTCTCTGCTTTAATTTGCTTGGGATTGTGGAATTGCTTGATTGCTGCTGGGTTTGTGCTGCAAAGGAATGCTGGAGATACCTGGGTATGGAGCCTGGCATCCTCCATGTCCAATATCTTCCTCTTTAAGACCATTTTTGGTGGAGGATCAAGAGAATGAGTGGGAGTTAGTTAGAATTTTTCTCCTTTCTGTTTGAGTTTCATAGTAGAGCACTGTGGCCTGCTCCCCTGAAAGGGATCTGGTTTTGTGCAAAGTACCATCCTCTCCACATGAGAGCAAGGACGTGTGAAACCCTGGCCATCACCACTGCCCACTGTAAAGATTTTTGCCCTCCCTTCCTGTAAAGCAGCAGTTCCCAGACTGTGATCCACATGGCACCTTTGAAATGGTAATATGCAGTGATATGCATGTGTTTGTTCACTCCTTTGTCCATTGTGGTATCTGTGAGAGAGTTTAAGGGCTTGACCCCGGGATCCAAACATTTGGGAACTGCTGCTATAAAAATACCTGTCTCCAGCAGCTCAGGTGTGTGGTGTATGTTCTTTGAGAGCCCTTCTGGTAGAAGGGTGGAGGTTTTTGAATGTACCAAAACCAGTTTTTTTAGACAGTTCCTAAATTTCCCCCCTACCTCTTTTGGTGTTTTTCTTGAGTCTCCTGCCACCAGCATGCGATCCCACTGTAACAGTTCCTCAGTCTCTGTTGCTGCTCACACTTTTGCTGCAGAAATCCCTGACTTCCTGACAGAGGAGGAGTGCAAGCTCATTGTCCATCTGGCAAAGCTGAAGGGGCTGCAGAAGAGCCAGATCCTACCAACGGAGGACTATGAGGAAGCCATGGAAATGATCGAAATCAGCCAGATGGACATTTTCAATCTGCTGGATCACAATCAGGATGGACAGCTGCAGCTCAAAGAGGTAGAGTGTGGGACAGACAGGAGGAGATTTGCTGGGGACCCTCTGGCACATCCCCTCATCAGATGCTCTCTTGGTTACTCATGTGCTTGGGTGAGGCCAGACCCCGGGATATACCCATCATAATTTGCTTAATTCTATGCCTCAAAATTTGTGCTGGCCTTAAGAATGGAAGTTTCTGGGGCAATGTGCAGCAGTTGTCATGCTATTGGGAGGCAGCAACAGTCCTTGGCAAGACATGTGTGTTTTGAATATGCTGGATAAAATGTTCCTGTGCTGTGGGTTGCCTCTTGCTGTGTGTCCTGGGAAGTGAGTTTGTCACATAGGCCCTGCTTTGTGCAGCCTGCGGGGAACTTACTGTGTGAATTCACAAGCCCCAGCAAAGCCACCCCTATTAATGAGCTGAGAGGGATAATGAGCACCTTGTCCACAGCTCTTCAGCACCTGTGTGGCAGAGTGCATCAGGGCGAGTACTGACAGTTCAAGTGTGTCCCTCCTCAGGCTCCCACTTCAGGTGAAGCCAGGAATCTGAACAATCCTGTGCACCACAAGTGCTGTGGAGTATGGGGAGCTGTGCCAGTGATAGGGCAAGGCTCTTTTCTCTGAAGGTCAGAGCCTGCTGAGAGCTGTTCAGGCTTCTGCATCTCTCTGTACATGTTGAAGGGAAGAATTTTGTTCCAAGCCCTTACCTTGGACAAGTAAAAGCATCAATAGCTTTACTTTCCCTTCAAGAGAAAGCTGTGCTCTCTCCACCTCAAGGCTGGTTAACTAAGTCCCATCAGTCATTTGCCATGACCTAAACTGGAAATAACAGGACTCATCAGCAACACTCTGTGTGTGGCTGCCAGATGATTCTCACTGCAATCGTCTTTCTGCAGAAATGTGCCAGTGCCTGTCTGGCTGATGTGCTGTGGAGGAGATCCCTCCAGGCCTCATGCAGGGAATCTGTAGGGTCTCAGGAGTGCAAGAAACCAGTGCTTTTTTTTGGATCCATTTATGAATTTCAGGTGTTGACCCATACTCGACTTGGGAACGGCAGGTGGATGACCCCCGAAAACATCCGGGAGATGTACACAGCAGTCAAAGCTGATCCTGATGGGAACGGTAAGAGCAGTTCCGTGGGAATCCCTTCACTCTCAGCACCTTGGACACCTTGCACAGCCTTGTGGCGGAGAGCAAAAGTTGTGTCCCTGCCCAGCCTT
Organism: Notiomystis cincta; assembly: GCA_013398075.1. Lineage (NCBI taxonomy): Eukaryota > Metazoa > Chordata > Aves > Passeriformes > Notiomystidae > Notiomystis > Notiomystis cincta. The sequence continues at coordinate 14,318 of VZRX01015810.1, read as the reverse complement.
TTTCTCTAAATGAATTCTTTGAAGGGAAGTAACACTGCTGTAGACACCTTCTCAGGGAAGTAAATGCAGGGTAACACTCACTGCAGCACTCCTGCCCCTGCATCACCACTGCATTAGCTAACTGGTCCCAGTGCCTGGGTTTGGATCTTGCAGGAGCAGGACCAGACCACAGCTCTGCACTCCCTCTCCCCTGTCAGACCTGCCTTGGTTCGTGCCCTGCTGTAAGAGGATCTTAGGGCTGTGCTTCTGCTCCCCTGGTCTGAGAGACCACTCAGGTTCTAACTGCAGAGCTCTTGTTACCTGGGATGCAGACATTGAGACACGCATTGCACGCTGCCCCGGTTTTCAGGGAGGCTTTTGCAGCAGGCCAAGAGGCCTGTGTCACTGTGAGGGGAGAGTGGAATAAGTGGAGGTGGGGGTGATCTTGTCAGTCAGCCTTTGGCACTGACCCCCCTCTCTGCTGCTGCAACCTCTCTGTATTCCACGAGGCCACTTCTCCCAAGGGCTCCTGCTGGTCCGGACATACACTCTAACCTCTGCTGCTCTAATTAGAGTGGCCTCAATTAAGCAACACTCCATTTCCTAATCAAATTAAGTGAATGCACAGGCTCTACACACTCTCTTCCAGTGACCTGGCATTGAGAGCTGCCCACGAGAAGCTGCTTTGGAGTTGAAGCAGTAGCAGTGTGAATGCATAAATATCCGGAGGGCACCCTGTGCCACTCTCCTCCAGGCTGGTGGCATTCTTGGCAAGGGGATGACTGAGTCCTCAGTGGCTTTTCCACCATTCTGGACATCAACAAATGAAAGGTCCTGTTAAAGGGCTATTGGCAGGACCTTGCTTCCAGAGTGCTGCTTCCCTCTGTTGTTAGATTGGTACATGACACTGAGAGACCAGGTCACAACCTGGATGTGACACTGCGTCATCAAAGACTGTGGGGAGTAAGGGGAAGTGGGGACAGAGACAGACGAGGAATAACAGTGGATCATTTGGTCATGACCTGAGGACATGGCACCTGAGGAACTGTCCCTGGCTGACCCTTGTGGCTGGTCCTTCCTCCTGCCAGGGGGTGCTGGTGCCCAGGGAGCAGAGCTGGCACCCCACAGCACTGGGTTTGCTGCCTGAGTGAGCTCCTCTCCCAGCCCAAGGGCAGCACACTGTATGCTGGTATCGGGGACCTGTGCAAGGCTTCCCTTCTCCAGAAAGAGGAAACAACAAATGTGAGGATTTTCCTGACAAAGGCAAGAGTCCACCCCTTGCTGATTCCTGTTGAGTGCAAACAAGAAATACCTGTTTTAGGAGAAACTGCTTTATACCTCTTGCTTTTCTGTTACTTCTGCTTTTGCAAGACCATACTGTCATGTATTCCTCATTTACGTTTTGCAATTACACAAATGCAGGAGAATGTACTGCTTGTTTTGGGTTTGGCTTTTGCTTAATTACCCTGCAAGGTCATACAGAAAATGTGGTCTGCGGTCCCACTCTGTCCTTAAAGAGGTTGATTTAAATATCTAAGTAATAAGCCTCAAGACATTGGGTGGCACAGACTTTCTTGTGTATATCAGAACTGTAGTGTCATTTTCTCTCTTTCAATGTATTGATTTGCATGTTTCAGGAGCTTTTTGAATTTTAAAATGGTGTCCCAGTTCTGACTCTGCACAATTCACTTTGGCAGGTTGCTCTGTGTCCTCTGCTGCATTGCTGGAGCCCATGATCATGGGCAGAAGGGGTGCAGCCTGTGGTGGACACAGTGGACCCTGACTGGGATCTGTGTGAGGAAGGCAGTTTCTGCAGTGCCCTCAGCTGGTGTTTCTCTGAGTACAGGATGCAAGAACTATTACCTGCACCAGAGTGAGGTGGCTTTTCCTGTGTTCCCACAGGTGTGCTAAGTTTGGAGGAGTTCAAGCAGTTGAATATCCGTGATTTCCACAAGTACATGGGAAGCCAGAAAGTGAAGATGAGTGACTTGGTGCGCAACAGCCAGCACACCTGGCTGTATCAGGGCGAGGGGGCACACCAGGTCATGAGAGCCATTCGGCAAAGGTAAGGGCCAGACAGACGAGGGGAGGTTGGGTTTGGGTAGGCACAAGCTGTGTGCTGGGAGAGGCAGTGGCAGACTTGCTAGTATTCACACTTCCTAATTGTGTGAAAAGTCTTTGGAGTATAGAGAGCAATGAACACAGACACAAAATGGAGAGAGGAGGTTTTCATTAGAACAAGAATTTGTATTGTCCTGTGGAAAAGGAAAAAGAAAAATCAAGCCTTTCAGCATCTCCATTCACTTTTGGGAACAGCCCTATAAAACCAGGAAGATTTGGCAGTATATGAAATCATTCATTCTAATTAGTAACTGAGCTTACTGGGAAAAACTGCCCGTTTCCAATGCTGTCTGGGTGCCAGCAGTTATAGTCATTTGCTTTAGTTACTCATGCATTTCACTGAAATCTGTCTGCTGTTCAGAGCTGACTTTTTAAAAAGCACTTCACCTTAAATTAGTCAAGTCAGTTTAATCCTCGGAGCATACATATTGTAGGCAGCTCATGGTAGATAGGAGAACCTCTTACCCTTCCCTTCATCTCAGATTTGGTACTGGGAAGAGCTGAAGTCCAGCATGAAGGCCAAATCATGTAGTTGTGGTGAGTTTCAGATAATTGGCTGGAGACTCGCTTGTTCTTGTGGTGCTGGTCCTCACCCAGAACATGGGTGGGTAAAATCTGTCCCGAGGCCTGAAAAACAGCTGTTGGCCACTCCTTTTCTTCAGTGCATTCCAGTGGGAAAATGGGGTCACATATTGCCTTGATTAGAGCAGACTGTGGCCGCCACCTTCTCTGTGCCAGCTAGCCAGCACACACAGGCGTTGGCATTCCGCTTGTACGCTCTCCAGTTGGCCGCTGTCAGGAGGGTGTGAAGACAGCACTGAAGGAGGCTGTTAGTCCTCCCTGGGACCTGGCAGTGCCTGCAGGGGCTTTGCCATCCTGCCAGGATGCCACATTCTCCTTGCACCTGCCCCAAGGGCTTCGCCGGTCCGGATTCTCAGAGCTCTGAGTGTTCTTTGGCAGGTCTCAAGACGTACCTGCTTGCCTTGGGGATGATCTCAGATGTAGCAGTGGAAAAATCCCAGAGCAGGAGGGCTCCGGTCTCCTTGATCACTTCCAGTGCCCCTCTGCCCTGGGGGAGGCTGCTGAAAAGGCAACAGGGAAAGGTGAGTTAGGTGACAAGACTATTCCTAGAGCTAGTCTCTCATTCACTCTCAGCAGGGGCCCTGTGCTTTTCTAACTGTCCCTGAGGTCTGTAGGTGTTGTGCAGGAGTCCAGAGAAGTGATGAGATGGCACATGAAGGCTCCAGGGACACGCACAGAAGGGATCTTGCTGAGCAAGCAAAGTCTTCCTGAGAGCAGTCCTGCTAGAGATGCTTCCTTGGGTTTTGTTCTGTTTTTTCTTTAACCTTGATGAGGGCTTTCTGAGCCAAAGCTGATGGTCCAACAGATCTGTGAGGGCCTGGTTGTCTCTTGGCATGCTCGCTGCAGCCCATCCGTCTCTCTGGTCTTTAGGGGAAGGGGGTTCTCTTTCTCTGGATTTACTCACTGCTCGGGAGTAGTGGCTGACTAGGGGGGGGTGGCTTTCCACTCACCTGCTCTGCTCTTCCCCAGGGTAATGCGCCTGACTCGCTTGCCCCCTGAGATCGTGGAGCACAGTGAGCCCCTCCAGGTTGTGCGGTATGACCAAGGAGGGCACTACCACGCCCACATGGATAGCGGCCCCGTGTTCCCCGAGACTGCCTGCAGCCACACCAAGCTTGTTGCCAATGAAAGCGCTCCCTTTGAGACCTCCTGCCGGTAAGCTCTGCCCTGAACACCTTAGACAAGGGGTGTGAATTTCGCCTCATCTCGCCTGGGACTCGGTGCTCAGGTTGTGGGCTCACAAATCAGCTCAGGACATCGCTGGCATGAAGGGGTTTTAAAGGGGAGGTGGGCAAATCCTGTGGGTCCAAGCAAGGAAGGCGGAGTGGAAAGGCCATTCCCAACAGAGCCTACAAGCACACTCACTACTCAGGGTAGGGATTTTCTTTGTGTCCTTGTGTTATTCTTGGAGAAAAGCTGATGGTAAATCATGTGCCATGTGATGTCTTGGAGGAGCCACTGTATTTATGGTGGAGGGGCAGGGCCCCTGTGCATCTCCTCCTGCTCCAGATGTGTCTCCTGACAGCCTCTGTCTTGCAGGTATGTGACCGTGCTGTTCTACCTGAACAACGTGACTGGGGGAGGTGAAACCGTCTTTCCCATCGCTGATAACAGGACGTACGAAGAGATGGTAAATGAACCTGCCCTGCATGTTACCCCTGGGGATTCTGAGTCCCTCTTTGAATGTCTTTATTCACTGTGGCTGCAGAAGGGGTCTGGTGCGTAAGGTTGGTGTGCATTAACATTTGTAGCTAGAGCATTGGGGAAACCGTGCTCCACTTAGAGTCTCTTTCCTCTGAGGGACAGGGGAGGAGGCACAGGGCTTTGACAGCTCAGCTCTCCCTGCTCAGAGGTGTGAGGTGTCAGGCAATGTGTTAAGAAATGGCAGCTGCTCAGAAACAGGTTATGACCCTCCAGGGGCCTGAAACTGACTGCTCCAGGCGGTTATGAAAGCTCCTGCATCAACCTTAAGCCATCCTGTGGGACACTCAGGCAAGGGTGAGGGGCAGGGGCAGCCCAGTGTGTGCCTTGTTCCAGCCCTGTTTGTGACATCTTCCCTACGGTTCCTCCCCAGTCTTTGATCCAGAATGACATTGACCTGCGAGATACTCGGAAAAACTGCGACAAGGGCAATCTGCGAGTGAAACCTCAGCAAGGCACTGCTGTCTTCTGGTATAACTACCTGTCCGATGGAGAAGGTACAGGCTCACTTCAAAACTGGGCTTTTGGGAGGGGTAGGACTGCAGGAGGTCATAGCCATCATCTTCTTAATGCAGCTGGGAGCTCAAAGAACAGCCAAAAAAAGCGTGGTAGCTGCCTGCTAGTGGGAATTGTAGAGTCTCCTTGTCACCAGCTGGGTAGGAGCTTCCTGACTCTTAAAGGCCTTTGTTTACAGGCAGTAGGTCAGTGGCTCCTGATGCCTTTGGGGGACAGGACTAGCTAGCAAACAAAGACCTTGGCTGCACTCGCCATCACCAGCTGCCTTCCATCCCGCTGTGCGAGCTGAAACTCCTGCTGGAACTTGGTCTGCAATTCAAAATGTGTCACTGATGTGGTGTTGCCCAAAGGGGTGGGGAGGGGAGGTAGACAAAGGCACAGCCATCAGCTCTGCAGCATGGGGACACATGGGCCACCCCATGCCATGCTTGGGGCCAGTGCCTGCTTTGTAGCTCAGCCACAGCCCCATGATGAGACCTTGGGGCTGTTTTGTCACGAAGAGCAGTGCGGTTTTCCCTGACAGGCTGGGAATTGACATGAACCTTTAAGGCTGCTGGTGAGTATGGCTCAGAGGGTTTCCATGGCAGATTTTGAGCTGTGATGGAAGGATTGTAGGGTCCCAGGTACCTTGAGAGCAGCCCATGTTTCCTCCTCTAGAAAATCCACATTGGAGGTCACAAAATCAGTGTTTGGGCTGTTGAGTGATAATATCAAGACTGTGAGAAGAGCCCTGTTGTGTTTTTATGAGCAATTTGTTCCTAAATGGAAAGTGGCTGCTGATGCAAGTCTGCCACAGAAAAACGATAGGATCATTGTAAACAGGTCATTTAGAACTGCTGAAATGCAATCTCTAAGACAGTGGCAAGCCTCTGGCTTCCATGGACCTTCTAGTGGCAGCACCCATCTCTTCCATGCCAGCCTTCCTATTTTCAAAAGAGCTGAGAAAAACAGGCTCTGTGATCTGGATTCTGAGAGCCACTTGTGCCCACTGGAGAGATTGAGGCAGTGGGTATTTTGCACTCGGGGGACCTGCTGTAGTGAACTCCTTGTAGGCACTAGGGTGAGATGGCACTAAGATGGAGGGGTGCCAGGAAAAGTAACTCCCACGAGATGTACCTGAGCTCAAGTCCAAGCATTAGTGCAGGCAGGAGAGATGGCATTGGTGTTTGCTGGCTGCGTGTCCCTGTGCGGTCCCAGCCGTGCCTGCCCTCCCTGCCACCGTCTAACAGGGCTCTGCTCCGCAGGCTGGGTGGGGGAGCTGGACGACTTCGCTCTGCACGGGGGCTGCCTGGTCACCCAAGGCACCAAGTGGATCGCCAACAACTGGATCAATGTGGACCCCAACCGCCGGCGGCAGCAGCAGTTCCAGCAGGAGATGGAGCGCTTCGCGGGGCCTGAGGCGGGGCCCGGGCCCGGAGCCGCGGGCGAGTGGACAGTGGACAAGGCCTACAGCGGCGTGCACCTGGAGCTCTAGTGCCGCGGGCTGCCGCCCACGTGACCTGGGCCCGCGCCGCGCGCCAATAAAGCGTGGAGACACGGCCGCCGCCTCCGCGTGCTCCGGGGGCGGGGCGGCACGTGGGGCTCGGCCAATGAGCGGCTCGGGGAGAGCGGGGGCGGGGCCGGGGCCGGCGCGGCTAAGATGGAGTCGGTAGCGCTGGTGGCGCCGGTGACAGCGCTGGAGTTCGCGGGGAACGTGCTGCTGGCGGGTGAGCGCTGGGACCAGGACGGGGCGGGCGGCGGGACCGGCGGCAGCGGCTGATGTG
>VZRX01015808.1:0-21495 GCA_013398075.1 Notiomystis cincta | reverse complement strand
TGCCCACACACTCCCCCCTCTTGAGCCCGGACAAAACTGTGTTTAAATTTGGGGATGGAGTGAGACTGGCACCCAGCAGTGCTTTTCTCACTGACAATAAAAAACATTCTCAGTGTAATGACACCTTTCTGCAACCAGCTTTGAAGTGTGAGCACAGCAGCTGGGCTGGAGGGAGGGGAAGGAGTCCCAGCTCCCAGTTCATGTCCTCAGCTGTTACTGGGTGGCTGCACAGCTCATCTGTCACCTCTGGGCCTTCTTGTGTTGGGCTGGATAACCCAGAACAGTTCTCCCTGCTATTGAAGCATTAAAAGCCATTAGAATAACATTCAATCGAGGTATTTTTAGCTTTTTTTTTGTTTAAAAAATAGATACCCAGTAAAGGACAATTACCATTCAGCCAGCTTGCTGTTTAAAAGCTGAATATAAACATGTCCAGTTATACAAGGCAGGGAATCACTTCTCTGCAGTGTTTCATGAGCTGCCTGAATGTTGAGTGAGAGCAGAGGTTTCTATTTTCAAGGAAAGAGACAAACAGCAAAGAAAGAAACTGCTGACAGCAGTCAGATGAAATATGTGTGGTTAGATTGATTCTTTCCAAAGCCAATTGAAGCATTTCAGGGAAGGAGACAACTTGAATAAAGTAATAAACAAAACTGAGCCTCTCTGAACTTCCCTCCTGCCTCTCCCTGAATAAAAAAAAAAGAACAGGTTAATTCTGTATCAAATCAGAATGAGGATTAGTCACCAGGTATTAATAAATAATGTAATGAAGACAATTACAAGAGTATTTCATGAATCACTGTGGTTAAGGATCCCTTCTGAAGAATTAGAGACAGGTTTTTTTAAAAGCAACAATATATGGTAGAATTATGCAATAATTTCCCATTCCTCTTCAAAGCTGCCTTTCCAGGACCTCATTCTGCTTTGCAAAAATGAACTGATGGTGAAACATCCTTGAGAATGTCCTTGGAGAGTCATTTTATCATATTATTTACACTGGCTAGTGAGAAAATGTCGAGGTACAAATTAGTAATGAGATTTGCTCAAGGTTGTCTGGAAAGTCAGTGGCAGAATCAAGAGGAAAACTCATCTCTAATGACTCCCAGCCCCAGCCCAGCCTACTTTTTATTACTTGATACTGTGCAGACACTCGTTGCCTGTGAGCCAAACTGAGGAAGAAGGGTAATTATTCAGGGAAAAAATATAAAAAGCAGAGTTCAACCAGACTAATTGACTTATTCATCAAGGCACAGTGCAGGGAAAGCTGTCTTGGCCAAGTCAGCAATCAGCAAAACTTAATTTCCTCATGCTAATGTGGGCCACTTCTAAAGTTTGAAAGAGTGTTAGAAATCCTGGGAAGAGTCAGACAGAAATTTTGTTGGAGGTATTTTTAGGGCAGTCTCACTGTTCATTAGTGGGTGAGTTGCCTCAAAGAAAGAGCACTTCCTGAAATTAAAAAGGAATACTCTGAGGTACAGTCATTATTACATTTATCAAATTATATTTATTCCTTCAGCTCAACAACTGTAACTGGTTTAGAAGAGTGTGCTTTCATATTTCTCTGCATTCTCCCTTCTTTGAGGGGAGCTTTTCCTTAAGCAAAGAAAAGCTTTTCCTCAAGCAAATCAGCCATGTAGGCTGAATTTTCTGTCAGATACCCTGATATTTGTTTTCCTGATGTGTTGGATAACCTTTGAGCTAGAAATAATTATTTAGGTACACCTGATTTACTGCATCGAAAGAATCCTTTGTTGTAGATTCCTAAAAGATGGGTTAACACTCACCTTAATTCTCCATGGAGGTGTAGCCACCTTCCCCCTGCATAGCAGAATTTGATATTTCAGCTTTCTCCTCTGCAAAATAAAGCTTGTGAATGTTCATAGCATGATGCTGTGTTTACATATATCAACTGTGGCCTCCCTGAAGGCAATGCAACCCAGTGTCTGTGTTCCTTGTTTTCAAGTCAAGAGGTGCTGCCAAAGATTCATGAAGAAAAACACTACCCTTGTGCTCTGGTGGGGACTTGGAACACGTGGTACGGAGAGCAAGATCAGGCTGGTAGGAGATAGAAGTACAACCCAATGTAAACCCATGTGCTTGGCAGGTTTCTTCTTTTTAAATCATCTCTGTTGGCACCCAAACCCTGTGGCCTTGTGTGCAGTGAGGGGCTGTGGGCATCACTCCCCAGGCTGTCCTCAATGTGCAGTGCTTGCTTTTGTCGTGCTGGGTTGGACAGCAAAGCCTTCATTCCCTTCAGTTTTGTCTCCTTGTTGATGTATTTTCGTGTTTTCCAGGTGGTGATGGTTGTTAAAATTAACAGGTTTTGGGGAAATGCTTGTAAAATACAGTCCTGTGGGCACAGTTCCTGAATATTGATGGGTAACTCTTGCAAAGGCAGAGTTTATCCCTCCTTGGGCAGTAGAAAAGTTTTGCTCAGCCTTTCAGGCTGTAATTGCTGTATGATAATGAAATGCAAATAATTCCAACCCATCTGCATTGTAAATTTTAACCATAAACTTTACTGGGGGAAAAGTAAAAATATTTCTGTTCATGTTCATACAAGGATACTGCCTAACTATGAAAACAAACTGGAGCTAGACATGACTGAAGAGCTGCTACAGAGGTAACTCCAAAGAGTCCAGTGTAGAGAGAAAACCTGAAAAATGCCCTGGGAATTGGAAGGAGAATGGGAAGCCACAGATCCAAATCCACAGAGGTTCTGTGAGAGCCGTGCCAGGATCGGTGCTGTTGCTTCCTAATTAAAAAATAAACTCCTGCCCACGTTAATTCTCCCTGCACTGCCAGCACCTTGCAGTATTGACCCTGCACAAATGCAGAGAATTAACAGCAGCTAAACCAAGCAATGTCTGAGAGCCAACCCTGGAGGTTGGAGGGGAGCTGGGGAGTGAGGACAACTGAAATGGGAATTCTTTAGGCAGGTCTCAGTGGCTGCTTTTGTAACAGCTTAACACAGGATCTGTCACTGCCTCCCCAGCCTGCCTTGGAAATGTTCTTGCAACACTGGAATAAAGCAGATTGGGGGGTTTGGCTTGTTCTGTGCTGGGTTAATATCAGGTGGATCCATCCAATCTGCCCTGGGGCTGAGGCAGCAGGAGCAGGAGGATAAATCTGCTCTCACAGGGAAGTGCCTCCCATCAGCTTTGTTTGCTCTCTTGGAAAAGGCACAGAGCTGCTTAAGAGGGGAGAAAACAGTTTTTATTTTTCTGTGAGGTGAAATTATTGCCTTGCTGTACTATTGTAAAGAAACCTTCCTGTGATTTATTAAAGGGCTTTATTCTGATTTTTTAAAGAGGGAATGCTTTGAAAAAAATTTTGATACAAACATAGCTACATGTCCTGAAATTGTTTTTATGGGGGAAATCCTAGCAAATGTTCAGTTTTCTTCTGCTTTTATTAATGTTGAGCTCAGAAATAACATTTGCATCGTTTTTCATGTCCTACAGAAAGTGTCTTGCTTTTGTGCTGGAGTAATTTACTGAACTGAAAATCTGCCCCTCTACTGCTCTTAGATGAAATTGGTATAAAGCACTTTTTTGGAACTAAGTCATCCTCTTCAACTGAAGATTAATTGCAATAACAGTCATGTCAAGTCATCACATCTTACTAGCATGGCAACAAAAAGTCCTTTCAGAAATTTCCCTGTTACCCTCAGAGTAAACTGCAAAATTTTCCAAGAGAAGCCCTTTCAAAAAGCAGATGATTCCATTATCCTTAAAATATTCCAGTGTGTAGTGCTTTCATTTGTGAAAATCTATTTTCAACCCTGCTGCCTGGTTTCTATTATTGTCTAATTCTGTAGTGTGAAGAGCATTTTATAGTGTGATTTTTCCATAAGATTTACCACTGGTCTGGGGCATCCCTGAAAAAACTGAATTTTTCTCTGTTTCAGTTCATTTGTGGAGATATGAGGGAGGTTACCCAGCTCTCAATGAGGTCATGAGCAAACTTCGTCAAAATAAGGTAAAAAATGCTGATTTTGTTACTCAGAAGAGAGCAAAGAACAGGCAGAGAAAAAGAAAAAACCAGATTTAGATACCAAAGTGTCTCATCCCTTCCTGCACCAGCCCAGAAACCTCTTTGAGAAAGGATTTATTGTCCCATTCAGAAATGCTGAGGTTTCATTCCTGAATACTTGATGTGTAAATCCTTGGAATTCCCAGATTCACCGGGGAGAATTCAGATTCCTCTCAGGATTTCACTGGCCCACAACCCTGATAGCATTAAAAAACCCAAAAATCCAAGCCACCCTGTGCTGTCCTGCTGATTGTTGAAGAATTTGACCCATTTCTCACATTATTTTTTAGGAATTCACAGAATTCCGTAAGGAAAGGGGTAACATGCTCCTCTCCCGTAAGAACCAGCTCCTGCTGGAGTTCAGCTTCTGGAATGAACCTGTTCCCAGAGATGGCCCTAATATTTATGAACTGAGATCCTATCAACTCAGAGTAAGTAAAAAAAATCTAATTTTTTATGATTTTTGAAGCTCTGTGCTGTCCTAAAACCTTCAGAGGGTGTTTATGGCAAACAGAACTCATCTGAAAAATCTGCTTTTTATCCAAGCTGGTTTGTGAGTCAAAGTGTGGGGTCTGAAGTGAAGGCAGGCTCCAGCAAGATCCTGATGTCTGCAGGGCTGAAACCCTGGGCTTGCTTTGAGGGATGCTTCAGAGGTGGTAAACAGAACAATTACAAATTATTTTAATATTCTTAGCACAGAGGAAGGGATTGTGTTAATACAGGGTGGTTTCCCTACAGAAATGCTGTGAAAATTACACAATTTTTTTTATTAAACTGCAGTTTTTAACTGTGTGTGTTGTTTTTTACAGCCTGGAACAATGATTGAGTGGGGCAATTACTGGTAAGTGTTGCCTTCAGCCCCCCTGTGCTCCTGGCTGAGAGGTGCAGGTGTAGAAAAAGCAGGACAGGAGGTGCCAGGGTGGCACCAAAGCCACCAAATCCCCCAGTTAAGGGGCTGCTGCTGCACTTGCACCCCTGGTCAGACAGTCCTGTGACCCTCTGAGGAAAGAAAAAGGAAATTTATGCACAAAAAGCCCTCTGTGGTTTGGCTTTGCTTCCCAGAACCTTTTTAGTTTGCTGCAAAAACACTGGATTTCAGCAGAAAGCTGCTTGGGAAGGGTGGCACTTCCTCTGGGAGATTTGGTTCACCTTTCACAAGACCACTTTTAGCTTAAATCTTGGCTCCTTAAGCTTTAAAAATCAAGTTGCTTCTTGAAAAGCTGCTGAGCAGCACATTTGTATTTTCATATATAGGTTAAAAGTATTTGAGATAGTTTTCTATTGATTACATGCTTCTTCTAATTTTATTTCATTTTTAACCAGTGTAAGCTTATTTCAGTTTACACTCCCTGTCCTTGCAATTCTGCTGGTTGATAGTTAAACAATTTGGAGGATTTTCAGTTATTTAGGCAAAGGTGAGGGGTTAGATTTTCAGACTTGACATTATCATTGATAGAACTTTTTCAATTTGAACAAATTGAATTCAGAATTTTCAAAAAATAGGTAGAAAATGTGTTTTATAAGGTACAACAAGAGAAATACTTCTCTTACTTATGCAAAGATCTCCATGAATAAAAAGTTGTATTCCACTGCCATGAAATCTGTGGAAAATTAATGTGGCAAAGCTGATATGATTGAAACTCCAGGATTTCTTTTTAGCCCCTGCTATAAAAAAAAACACTTTCCACTGTTCCAGCAATTATTTTGATCCTGAATCTGGCTGAAAAACAATTAATGCAAATTTCGGTGAAACTGTAGCCTCCAATTCTAACAAGACACAGAGCTAAATCTTAATTACTTAGTGCTGAAAACGAGTGTGTTGCAGACTTTTTCCTTACTTTCAATTGCTGAAACTCCCATCACTTGCAGTTTGACATTCCAGCTTCCCTTCCCCTGTGTTTTCCTCCCAGTTTTCCCAGATTTCCTGCCCAGCTGTGCAGGCTCTGATGTCTCTCTGCTCCTCTGCAGGGCTCGTGCAATTCGCTTCCGACAGGACAGTAACGAAGCTGTTGGGGGTTTTTTCTCCCAGATTGGACAGCTCTACATGGTCCATCACCTCTGGGGTAAATAAATTCCTGTTCTCTGCTTTTTGCTTTCACTGCTTCAGCCCAGTCACTTTGCCCAAGAGGAAATATATTTACAAAAGGCAAAGGGAATGTCTTAAAAGTTGGTTTTAATTTTTTTTTTCTTAATTTTTTGATTTCTTAATTTGTTGATTTTTTTTTAATTTTTTTGTGTAGGCAAATTTATTCCTCAGCAAACAAGAAATGAACATTTTATGTTTTGTTCTGTTTCTCCCACAGTTTCTCCTGTCCCTTTCTCATTAGGAACTCCACTCAGTCCCCATAACCACAACCCTGCCAGCCCCACTCATGCTGAAATCAAGTTTCTTCCAGTTTCATTTCCACCCTCACATTTACCACAGCTGCAGAAAGAAAAGTCAGGCATTTATTCCCATTCCTGCATGGAGGTGTTTTGGCTTTCTCTGTGCATTCATGTTCATAAACACCTTAGGATTGTTCCAACTCAAAAAAACCAATAATTTGTTAGAAATGACTCCGTTTTTTCTTCACCTCCCAACAATTAGAATATTACATTTCAGCAATCTGGCAGCTCTCACATCGAGCTGTGGCCCTGCATTATCTTACCTGTGCCCAGGCATTCTCTGTCCTGCCCAGCTCCTTCTCTTTGTGCTGCTCTGGGAGCGTTTCCTTCTCGCAGAGAGCTCCTGCCTTGTTTCCTTCCTGCTGTTCCCACTCTCCTCAGTCCTCCTTGGAATGTGCAGAAGGAAAAGGAGTCACTTTGTGCTTGTTTTCCCAGCTTACAAAGACCTGCAAACCAGGGAAGATATAAGGAATGCAGCGTGGCATAAACCTGGCTGGGATGAACTGGTCTATTACACAGGTAACCCATTAACTTCTCTGGAATGCTGAGGGCAGATTTGGGGCTGTGCCATCCTCTCTGCTCCTCAGCACATCCCACAGGGAGAAAAAGTTCTGGATCTCAGGGGTCATCGTGTCTGTGTGTCACTGAGGGCACAGAGGGACATTGCACTGAGCTGTAAAGTGAATTTTGCAGCTGGTTGTACTTGGAAAAATTGCCCCAAAATTGCTGCATTAATACTAAATTTTTATAGCAGCCCTCCTGTGGAAGAACAGATTTATGTAAATGCTTGTCCAAAGACTTAGGGAGCCAAGAGTGAAATTTACCTTTCTATTAAATGATTGCTTCGAATATTTCCTGAAATACAGGAGCCTTGTTAAATGCATTGCTGGGAAAAGGGAATTTAGACTTTGGAACTACAAGCCAGGAGATCTTTGAGATCAAAGAAAGCTGTCATAACAAAACTCCCAGAAGTGTGCCAAGCCTGTCAGATTTGGCTTCCACAGGGCACATTTCAAAGGAAGTTACACCAGAAAAATGTAGGATCACTTCCATTCTGGTGAAAAGAATGGAAATATTTGTCTTTACACGAGCAGAGAGATGATATTAAAGCCATTGGTTCCCAAAAGCACCGTGCTGCAGGGCTGATTGCTGAATGTGCTGAGCTCTGACAGTGAAATGAAACCCTCTCCCTGTTTCTTTCAGTGCCCCTCATTCAGGAGATGGAGTCCAGAATCATGATACCCTTGAAGATTTCTCCACTTCAGTAAAGTCACTGATTTTCTTGTGCCTACATAGATAAAGTGACAAGTATTTGTCTTAATTTATGGTATACACTGTATATCATAGTCTGAAATATAAAAGTACTGTATTGCGCTTATAAAAGAGACCTCTTTTCTTCAGAACCCACCACCTTCTGCTCTTAGGGGGGAAAAAAAATCTACAGGACTGTGATTAAAAAGTTGGTGAATTGAAAACAAGTCCAAATCTGTGGGACAGGTCCCCAGGTAATGTGTGGCCTACAGGATTTCAAATCTCCTGCTCCACAGGCACTGCCCAGAGCTCAGTACCAGCATTGCTGAGGCTTTTAGTGACTGCAGCTTCTGCAAACAAACGTGGGAGTGACGTGAGAAGCTCTGGAGAAATGAGAATTTCATTCGAAATTGTGAAACGAGAAGCTCTGGGGTGGCTGTGAAATAACCCCTGGCTGGTGGAGCAGGCCTGAAGTGAGCAAGTTTCCAAGCAGGCAGTCATTAACTGGGGACAGTGCCTTGTGCCAGGGGATGGATTATGGACAGGAGGGGACATCTGCAGGCTCTCTGAGCACCCTTTGGTGGGGCAGCTCTCCTGGAAGGAATCCCACGCAGGGTGACCCACGCTTTCCCCAGAGACACTGCCTGAACACCCTGCAGGGAATCGATGCACTCCAAAGCATTTCCCTCCCCAAACAGCTCCAAAATCTGGGAAAAGGGGTTGAATTTAATAAGCAGTGCTGGTTCAGACTCGCAGGGGGGCTGCACTCCCTGTGGCTGGGTGGGTGTGTGAAGCTGGCGCATGTGGGCTCGGTGGGGTTGGCGTTTCCGTGTACCATGGTGTCCAGTTCTGTTTTGGTTTCACTTTTAGACTAGAATGTATCCACACTTTTTGGTGTCTGCAACGATGTGAACATCCTGTAAGTGACAATAATATTCTCTCTCAAGTGGCTCCAAGAATCAGTGTAACATACTGAATGTACAAATCAGTTCTGAATGTCCAGTTTGTACATTTCGAGAAGTTTTCAGGAAGAACATATCAGTCAATAAAATCCTTTTAATTTTCACTTCTTGCTGGCACCTCCTATGTATTGTACCACCTGTGTTTTCTCTCCTCTTGCAGTGTTTAGTATGGAAAATGTAGAATATTTCAGCTTAATTAACCAGTAATTAACCCACTTCTCTGGGTCAGGAACAGCATTTCCCATTTTCTGCTCTCCTTCTCCAAAGGGAATTTACAATCTCTCCAGCACATCCAATTTCACTGAGTGTTCCAGAGGTCTTGAGTGCTGTGGTGATAAATACAAAACACTTTTCCTTTTGATTTTTCTCCACAATTTATGCTTCATTTTTAGGTCTTTCCTGCCTACATGAAATACACTGCATTCGTGCCTCCCCTTGAACTTCCTCTTGAACAAAGTCAATATTTGATCTGGTTCTTGCCTGGATTTTTATTTTCCTCCTGTTGTCAAGTGATGATGGGATTTTACTGAGTCAATTCTGTGCTGTATCAGCTTTAAGTTGCTCAGTGGGCCAAGGAAATCATTTGAGCTGATCCTTCTCACAAACCAGCCCTGAGCAGTGGTACCAACCTGGGTCTTCCATTTCCCCAGACTTTTGGAGCTTCCCTTTGGCTGCAGAAGGAAAAAAGGGATTCCAATATCAGCTCCCAGTCCTTGTTACCTCTCCCAGCATCCTCCCAGGTTTCTTTTCCCTGGAGAATTGTCCTTGTAACTCACACCCAGCAATCTCAGCCAAAGAGCAAAAACCATTGCTGGAGCTACAGGATTTTGTTTGTTCTGATGCAATCCATGGGTTTTACCTTCACCAGGAACGAAATTCAGCCTGGCACAGCTCCTGTTGTTCAAGGGCCAGGAAGTTTTGTCTGAGTAAAGAATCAGAGGAATAACTTGGCTGTCCTGTGGGGTGACATCACAGAGTGCAGGTCCCTTTCCCAGTCCCCAGGAGCTGAATTCCCTCTGGAGCTGCCCTGATGAGTTATGGATCATTCTGAGCTTCCTTCTTGTGCTCCAGCTGCCATCAGGGACAGGTTAATTCCTGTTATTTTACCTGCAGATAGAACAGTTCCTGTTATTTTCCTTGTAGATAACCATGTAAACTCAAATGTAAATGGGTGATGCCAATCTTTCCTGGCTTCCCTTTGCCTGAGCTTGGTTTTTCCTGGTTCTGTGAACAGCGTTGTGATTTTCCCTCTGAATTCCATGGCTGAGTCCAAGTTTTCCTGAGATGAGCAATCCCTCAGCGTTTCTTACTGCAGTTCAGAACTGAAGTCACTTGACACGTGAGGGACAGTGCCTGGAAAGGCCTCTGGCAGCTCTCAGCTCCTGTTGCACTGCAGTGCCACAATTAAAACTCGGGTTTACTTGTCCTGGAGAAGGCTGCAAACTGTCCCTCATGCAAATACATAATTTACAGCAATTCTGCCTCATTAATCACATTAAAAGGCTTTAGATGAAGGCTCCTGCCTCCTTCCCCAGCCCACCTGGACTCCAGCTCCTCCCTGTCTGACCTGTGCTGCTCCCCAGCCTTTGCCCTGGTGTGCTGGGATGTGTCCAGGCAAATCTGTTACACTGAAACTTTCCTTACCCTGCTTTATTCCCGGCTGGGTTTTTTCCACTATTTTACAGACAAAACAGCTGAGCCTCTCCCTGAGCTCAGCAATTCTCCTGCTGCCTCCTGGGCTAGAGGTCAGCCCTGATATTTGCCCGCTGGAAGGGGAGGGGGGGATTTTTTTTCCAAGCCAGCCCGACCTAAAGAGCTGTTGTGAAATCCCTGGCACGGCCCCACGTTTCCATAGCGCTCCGACTGGCAGAAGCTCCTGCTGTGAATGTTAACATCCCTTCCAGGGCTCCTGGCTGGGCCACAGGCGGAATTTCAGAGCCCTGAGCCATGTCCCAGTGCCTGGAGCTCCAGCTGATCAGCTCCATGTCAGATTTATTTCCTTCGTGGCCTTTTAATTCCATAAAAAGCAGCGAGCAAACTCCTGAACTTGGTACCTGTGGGACTGCACAGGGGCAGCAGGAAGGCTTCAGACTTGCCCTGCTCCTGCAGCCACGCCTGAACAAAAGCAGGATTGTCCAGGAGCTGCCCTGGGAGCTGGCTGGGACTTTTCTCAGCAAGAGTTTCTAAGAGCCCATCTTTAACACTCCCAGAAGTTGTGGGGAGTGCTGCCAGCCATTGTCTGCCTCAGCTTCGGTGGGGTTTGCTGAAGTTTCAGATCCTCTGTGCTTTTACATCTCTGCCTTGCTCCAAAGAGCATCACAGGTTTGGTTCTGGGTTTGTTGGCTTTTAACCCTTCTCTGCTATTTAAATGCTGTTGTGACTTCAAGCCCAAATCATTTGGCAGCAGCACTGAGAGCTGCACCCCTCACTCTGGGCTGTGGTAACTCCCCTGTCCCCCACATCCTCCCCACTGATGTCACAGAATGAACAGAGCCAGGATTTGCTTTATTGTTGGTGATGCTTTAACAATTGGACAGCAGCTGTCTCCTGGCACTTTGGTTTAATCATAAGAAATTAAGGAAATTCTGTGCTAATTGTGAAAAGCAGTGATTTTTATGAGACAGTGTGAAATTTTGGAAGGGAGGGAGATCACTTGTTTCTGTCCCACACAGAAATAGGTGGTGGGGTGAAAGAGAATTGCCACACTTCAGTTTCTGGAAAAATACTGGGACTCCTTGCAAGATAAAAACTTCTGATAAAAACTTGGAAGATAAAAACCTCTGCAGGTATTTTTTTCTGAGCACAAATCACGTCACGTTTCCCCATCTTTCTCCTGTGTTTTGTGGGGATGGAAGGAAGTGCAGGTGTGGTGTATTTTAACATTGGGAAGGCTTTTCACATCACCACAGGTGAGATTCTTAAAAATCAGGGAAATAAAAGTCCCACGATGTGAGAAACACTCAGGGGAGTTGTCAGCATTCCCCAGGTGTGTTCTCGTGGATCAGGCACTAAAGAGACTCCTTAGAAAACCAGGATCCATCAGCTGGAGCTCAGAGGGATTCTCAGAACAGGTCAGGCTTAACTCTAGCACAGTTTAGGGGTGGTTGATCCACACTGGAGGCAGAGGATGGGACTGAAGTTCCCCAGGATTTCCTTTAAAGGTTGATGAATTCTCTCCCACCCAGTTACAGCTGATGGGGGTGGGTTGGTAAATGAATAAAACAGTTCCACCAACAGTGGGACCACCTCCCAAAATCACCAGTTTGGGCTTTGACTGGGATGTTTTACCAAAGGATGGGAACCACTCTGTCCCTCACCTGAAGATGTTTCTTGGACAGGGATGAACGTTGGATCTGCCTCAGATTTCCCTGCAGCTCCTGCCCAGCCAGGTTGAGTAACTGCTGCTGAGTGACAGAACCTCAGGGTCCCTGTAGCCATAATTTTCATGAAATCAGAGATATTTAGTGATGTTTTCTACCTGTTCACTGATTAACCTGCTCCTGAGATTCTGTGCAGTGAAAGGTACTTGCCAGCAGTGCAGCTTTTAGCCTGAATTAATTATTATTATAATTATTAATTAGGCAAAGTTCTTGTTTGTGGCCCTGTTCTTTTTTTGCCTCCCAGAATAAGTAGAGGCATTACTGATGAAACAACAGATGTGCAATATTGACCAGGAGATAATCCATATTATCTCCTGGTATTGATAACTTACTGTTTTCTCTGTTTAGTCTTCACTTGGAGGTTAAAAAATCAATTTCCTTCTTCTGCCATGGAACAGCTTTATAAAAACCCTTAACCATTTTCATCACAACCTACTTGAGTAGAACAGGGCCATTGGCCACAGAGTGGAAGGTCCCCAACTCCCAGAATCATTAAAAACTCCAGCCCACGAGTTTGCAAACAAATAAGTGTTTAATGGCATTGTATAATGGATTTACAGGTGTTAAATAGATTATTTTACATGAGGATTTATCGCTCTTCCAGCTCCTTTAGCAATTCGTCAAAGTGGCTGATGTACCATTTTGCTTTCTCCTTTACTTGCTTTCTGACTACATTTCCTCCAAATCCAATGAAGCAATCCTGGAAAAACACAAGGAATGGGCACATTGATTATTGCAAGCTCGTGGAGCTTCTCAGTAATTAAATTTGCTTTTAAGATTGGATTTTAAAATCACGTCATTCCTCCCTGCCCTGTTTTCCTTTGCATGTTCCTTGTTCATCTTTCAGATTTATTAACAATTAATTCTGCAGCACTTTGGTTATTGGGGTTTTTCTCAGTGCCTTGCAGCTTTCAGATTGTTCAGATGTGAGATTTGACTGAGAATCTGATGTAAATGTGATGCAATTCCATTCAAGAGCAAGTAAACCTTGGATCATGCACGAGCATCCCACAATTATCCCTCTCCTGTTTATCTTACCTCTGTTTACCTCCTTGGAGAGATACCAAAAGCAAACATTAACCCTGTCCTCAATCATTAACCAGAGCAGTCATCATTTCTACATCTCAGAAAGCCCCCTGCAGTGAAAGTGCAGGGTTTAAAATTTCCACTGCAGCTTTATTTATTTAATATTTTTTGGCCTTAAGAAGCATTAAAGAAATCCTGAGCTGCTTTGGGGTATTGAGGGATTTTGTGTGGGGAAAGGAGCTGAAGAGGAGATGGAATTAAGATCCCTCCTTTTATAAATGTGACCATTTATAAAAGTTGGCTGTTAATTCTTTAATTAAAGAATCCAAACCTCACTCCTCTTTTCCCCCAAGGATTTGCTCAGAAGGAATTCAGGATTTCTGCAATACTCACTCCAGGGGGACAGGCTTCCATGTCTGTAGCTCCATCTCCAATCATAACCACTTTCTTGAAATGGAACTGTTCTTTCAGATGAGCAATAACCTTTCCCTTCCCCCCTGATTCAGCTGTTGGTTGTGTTTCATCAAATCCTGCATATTCTCCTAGAAACCAATGGAAGGACAAGTTGGAAATACAGATATTTAACTGAAGGAAGATCTCTGCCTGTGCTCCTGACTTCATTGCATGCAGTCCTGTAACCTCACAGCATCAGCATCCCAAATAAATAATCCCAAGGTAAGTTTAAGACTGGGATTTCACCCAAGTCTTCAGTGGGGGGATATTCAAAGAAAAATAGAGACATTTTCAGAGAAAAGCAGAAACCTGTGTTTCCACCAGGTGCTGTCAATGCATTCCCAGCCACTCTGGTGTGAACATCCCAAAAGCAGCAGCCAGGATGATGCAGGGACAGTGCAGGAAACCCTGAGTAAGGAACAACCTCAGTCCCTGCAGTTCTGCCTGGGCACTCCCCCTTAAAACCCAGAGCAGCCCTGCCCCTGAAAGGGAGGCTTGGGAGAGCAGCTCAGGTAATGAACTCTTTCAGCTGCAAGGAGCAGGAGAAAATGAAACTCTGCTCTCAGCAGCTGGAACAAGTCTTACCTTTGGCACAGCTTGCAATTAAAGAGTAACTGCAGCTCTATTTCTTACATTGAATATGCCCTGAGCTGGTTTTTGGTAAGGTTTTGTAATTTTCCTGCTTGGAATTAGCTGGATTAATAACAGGGCAGTGCCTGCAGCCCAATATCTGACAGCTGGAACCCCAGAAGTGCCTTCAATTAGCAGAGGAAGGAGGTTTGAGGGGTCTCTCACCGTTGAAGTAGAACTTGAGCCTGTTGGCAAAGACGTTTGCTGTGGGGATGTTCAGCTGCAAGGCCACGTGTTCCACAATGCTCTGAAACCCCCCAGAGATCAAGAACACCTGAACCCCTCGTTGGTGGAGTCTGCTCACCAGCTCCCTGAGAAGAGAGAGCACAAAGGGCAAATAAATCCTTCCTAAGCCAGGCTTTGTGCTGTTGCAGCTCAGTTTGGGGGGTGCTGCTTCCCAGCTCCATCCAGCTCTGCTGCCCAAAGCTTTTCCTGCTTTCCCTTTGCTGGTGCACACCCCTGGCTGCAAAGAGCTGGGCAAAACCATCCTTTGATTCCTCCAAAACAAGCAGTCCCTAAAAATGTTTCCTTTACACTTTCACATGAGTCCCCTTGAGCAAGGGAGAGCAGATCCAGTTCAGATTTTTTGCTGAAGTAAAACAACAGCAAGAAAATGAATCTGGAATGCAGCAAAAAGCAGGGAATGAGGTAAAGCCACTGCTCCAAAATGCAAAGTGGGCTGAAAAGAGCAAATGTTTTCTAACTCAGAGTTGGTTCACCAGCTGCTGGACATTGATGCCATCTTTAGAAGAGGGCACCAATTACAGAAAAGGAATCCAAAAAAGAAGTTTGTGGCCTCAGTTCACGTGAGCAGGACTTGAAGGCAGTGAAAAGTTCCAGGGAGTTGGCTCTGGAGGCAGGAAGAGCAGCCTGCAGCAAGGGGAGCAGGGGAAGGGGTGCAGCCACAGCACAAACACTGAACACTGAAAAGCAAAGCAGAGGCTTAAAGCAGGACACACAGAAAGGGAGGAAGAAAAGGAAGGAATGAAAAGGAAAATCACATGATCCTGAACAAGGAAACAATGTTCTCTTTGTAGTTACATCTAGCTGTCTTCTATAGAAAAAAAAAGACAAAATACAAGTACAGGATCATCTAAAACTCCTTTTATATGCTAAAAATATTTTAGACTTGAAGCTATGTTCAGATTTTGTAGTAAAGAAATTCTTTTTAATTGTTGGAAAATCTGAATAGGGAAAAAAAAAATCCCTAGAGCTTTTCAGTTTAAATAGTTAATGTTCATTCCAAACCTCAGGATGAATGAATACACATATTTATGTGTATTTGTTTAGTGAATATTTTAATGTTTTTAGGGAGTTCAGAATGGGTAGCTCTGAGCAATGGATGCCCTAAACTGAGCCAGGGGTGTGACTGCACTGAGGAGAGTCAGAGAGAGGTAAGAGTTGCACAATAATTTAAGGAGGTATTAAATCTGTTGCCAGTGCCATCACCCAGAACAACCAGTGGTTGAACAGATTATTTTCCATGCCCACTTAATCCTCAAACCAGGATCTGAGCTTGCCAGCCAAGATGCCAGTTAATATCTAAGAATCTTTTCTTTTTCCATGGATGCTTGCCAAGCTTTGTACACGCCCAGCATGGAGATGGATCAGGAAGGCAATTCCAACCAGCTCTGTGGCCTTCCAGCATCCCTGACAGCACAGAACTTGGTTTATTTATTCCATCTGCTTCCTGACTACTTTTATTTGGAAAAAATCTTCTTACCTTATTCCTGGAGTTAGCTGAGGTGGGTTGTCAGATATTAACTTCTGCACTTGTTCGTAGGAGGGCCGGATGAGACCTAATCGTGCTGTTAGAGCTGCCTTGAATGTCACCGTGCCACCCATGGCTCTGCGGGTCCTGAGGGACAGCCAGAAACCACCTCAGTGACACTGCACAGCCTGAGGCCCCTCCCAGCCACAGAGCACTGACAAACAGGGACAAGGAGCCAGGTAAGGGAGCAGAGGCTGCAGGTTGTACTGAACCAAGAGGTTGGTGGTAGGAGATCTCCGTGGATGGGAGAAGCAGTGGGGCAAAGGAAAATGGCTCCATTCCCTCTGGGAAGCCATACTGGGACCATATTGCTGAGCTGAATTCAACAAAGCTTTTGCTACAAGCTTCAACTCGTGCTGTTTCCCAGTCCCAGCCTCAGAGATGGGTTAGGAGAGTCGTCCCCTCTCCTCCATATCATGGTAAGGTTTGCTCCTTCATAACAGGCTTTGGCAGTGCTTAGCCAAGTTTAATGATGAGGGCTGCTCTCAGTCCATCAAAATCACCATTCCAGAATTTATGCCAGAGCAAAAAGAATTGAAATTGTGTAAAACCTCTCTATGGACAAATCTCAGCTGCAGTCAGGGAAAAGCAGTTTTTTATTGCAGAGTGGTCCAGGCCTGTGCAGTTGGCAGAGATTAATTCTGTACCCCTTTGTTGGGTGGCCTCACAACCCCCAAACAAGTTACTCCATCCTACATTAACTCTTCACCCCAACCCCTTTTTAACCTGTACCAACAGAGTCGAACAGCTGCAAACCACAAATTCACCAGCACAGATTATGCCACCCGTGGCTGTTTCTGCCTGCCTGAGTGCCCCCAGCCATACTTACATCTCTGCCACGGCATCCCCCACCCCACAGAACTTGGCCAGCTCGTCGATGCCCTCCTCCCTGATGACGGTGCTGTCCACGTCGAAGCACACGGCGTCGGCGCTGCGGAACAGCTCCTTCAGCTCCATGAGGGAGGCCATCCTTTTGGGAGCCTTCTTACTGTGAGGGGACAAGATGAAGTCTTTCTGTGAGTGAGAGTAGTGCACCGTTTCCTGAGCCATGGGTGCTGCTGCTCGGGCACGTGCGCAAAGGGCCGAGCGGAGCCTGCTCGCCAGCTTTTATGGCGGGGGCCCTGGCGGTGGAGGTCTGCCTCAGCTGCTGATTTGCTCCCAGCTGTTGCTGCCTACTGCTGGTCATCTCGTGCTCCAGGTGGGCCGTGGAGCCCTGGGCTGCTGCTGATTTGCTCCCTGCTGCCTCTGCCCATTGATGTTCGTGGGTTCAAGGTTGTAATCCTTGGCATTGGCTGAGGCACCGGGCTGCCAAGAGCTGCGTGGGATTGCAGGGCTCTGACTCATCTCGGGTCTTGATTTCTCATCACTCCCAGGCTGGGGTGGCACAGCAGGTGCTGCAGGACACCCAGGTCCTAAGGATTGACTGCAAACTATCCTAAACCTATCAATGAGTGCTTGTCCCTAAATCAGGAAGGATTAGATCCTTTTCTACATCCTCACTAATAGAAGATTGGGCCATTAGCATTGGGGATTAGCCTTTTATAAAATCCATCAAACCCTTGGCCTCTGAGGACTTCACTCAACCCATCAAGACATCACATTTTCCATAACAGTCCCTGACAAAAGTTTATTTTCTTCCCTTTTAGATCTGTCCAATGTGTTGAGCACTTCTGCAGATCAGAAGTTCCAGGAGTTAAGTATCTTCTTACTCATCCCTATCATCTTGTGCTCCATCTTTTCATAGAGGAATTAATTCAGTGTGGATTTTGCTATTTACTAATCTATAATTCAGACACAAACAACACCTTCCTATCTATCTCACTTTCTAGATTTTTGTAGAAGTTTCTGTTTCTTCTAATCTCTCAGACATCTCTCAGGACATTTCTTGTATGATTGATCTGGGTTGCAGGTTCTTTTTCTGGGATGGGGAAAAAACCACCATCAAACAGCACATTCTGAAGAATTATGGATGTCCTTATGTCCTTTCATCTTTTGTTTTCATCTCACTAATAGTCAAAGCAAGAACAAGAACCTTTGGGTTTATTCCCAGGATGTGGTGAATCTTGGGAAACAAAAGGCTTTATGAAAAATTACCATCATCACTACAAATGTAGAACACACTCCTCTCTTATCTGCTCTTGTGCTTGGAGTAAGAGAGAATGCTCCAACGTGTTGTTGAAAGGTGGAAATCTGTCTAAATGAAACCACCCAGCCTGAGTGGCGAAACCTGTTGTGAACAGCCAGGAGCTGTGTCTGTAGGAGAGATTCTGCCTGACAAACAGGGAGATGTGGATGAGCAAGGAACAGAACAAGTGAGGTGAAAGGCACAGCAACCCTCAGACAGGACTTTTGTGTGGGGTTTATCCTGCTACCCTTGAGGAGAGTGGGTGGCAGTAGAGGAGATATCCCAGAAAAAGGCTTTTACAGAGCCCCTCAGAACTGCAGTTTGGTAGAACTCTGCCTTTGGTACATGGACACACCACCAAACTCCAATCTAGCCTTAGGATCACGACTAAAGGATTATCTGCTGCAGGCCATTTGGGATTTATCTTTTTCTACAAAGACTGCGCTGGACATGTAATAAAAATTGTCATAAACCATCAGCACAGCACATCAAAGTAAAAGCAGCCACGGACATCAAAACTTCCCTCTGCCAGGGCCCAATTCTGAGGTAAGGCGTGGTGGCCGGGGGCCAGTTCTGAGGTAAGGCTTGGCAGTGGCTGGGCAGGTGACACGTGAATTCCATGTTTGCTTTAGCCTTGACTTGCCCTGGGCTGCAGAGGGCCGTGCCTGTGTTTGCAGTGAAACCTCCTGGCTTTGCAAGCAGCAGGGCAGCGATTCCAGGGCAGGCGTCCCTGCGGCGTGACACGGGCGCCACGGTGTTCCAGCACCGAGCCCCGCTGATGCAAAGCCGTGGTTGCCTCACCTGGGGCTGCACTGCAACGCTGCCACTCCCTGAGGCAGTGTCACCGTGTGGGGACACTGCTCTGTGACGTGAGCGCTCGCTGCCAGCCCCAACTCACTTCGGGATTCGCGTCTTTGAGCGCTCCCAGAGAAGCGGTGCCGCTGCAAACGCGCCCGGGGAGCGGAATGATGAAACGGGCACGCTTCCTTCTCTCTGATAGCCACATTTGCCATGTCCCCCTCCCTGCTGGATGGTCCTTGCAATGATGACATGAAAGCTGTGGTGGACTTTGCACTTTGATGGACAAATAAAGAAGTCAGAGGAAGAATTATTGCAGAGT
This sequence comes from Notiomystis cincta, assembly GCA_013398075.1. Lineage (NCBI taxonomy): Eukaryota > Metazoa > Chordata > Aves > Passeriformes > Notiomystidae > Notiomystis > Notiomystis cincta. Next base: position 2,357 of record VZRX01015808.1, on the reverse strand, counting down.
CATCGTTGGAATTAACCCCGTCCTCTCTTTATTCCGGGCAATAACTCTTGGAAAATAATTTCAGAATGTGGTTTGTGCTGGCTAGAAATGACAAGTTGGAAGGGAAGAATTGCAAAAATCAGCAGCAGCTCATCAGAGCAAAAAGAATTGAAGTTGTGTAAAACCCTTCTATGGACAAACCTCAGCTGCAGTCAGAAAAAAGCAGTTTTTTATTGCAGAGTGGTCCAGGCCTGTGCAGTTGGCAGAGATTAATTATTCCAAAATACAGAGCATCTGATTGCTTAAAGGTGTAAATGTTTTAATGAGATGGGAAGAAAAAAGAAATTCCCAGAAATTATGGGTTCTGTTTCCATATGAAAAACACTGACAGGGAATCTCTGATCTTCCTGTCACTGATTTTCAGGTAGATAATCAATTCCTAGCCTGAAAAGCATCCAAGCAGCAAACATTTCAACAGGTCTGACATAAAATATCATGGGGAAAAGCTGGAAAGAAGAATATGGGGAAGAGAAGAACAATGGGCAAAGAAGTGACTAAAGGAAACAAAAGAGTGACACAGAGACAGAGGTAGGGTGAAACCTGGGATAAAGATGGAGAGAAAAGGAAATCACAAGGGAAAAGTGGAATTCCTGTGAGATCTCCTTGCCTCCAGACTATGAAGTATTTAATTAGGCTGTTCTGAAAAAAAAAAAGCCAAGAAGACATTTTCACAAGAAATAATTCTCTTTCCTAATAGACAGGGTGGAGTCACAGCAGCAAGCAGGGGAATTATGTAAGAGCACATGGGAAAGGAAAACAACTGAAATCCTCGGGGTTTGCTGTCCCTTCAAAGAAGGGGCCTCACTGAGAAACTGAACCATCCCCTGTACCCACATGTAAAGCAAATGGAAGCAGTAAGTGGTGCTCAGAACTGCAGGTGTTCTGGGGCTGCAAGGTTCTCATGAGATCTCAACCCCCTCATTGTGACTACACCTGCCTTGTTGTCAATATTTCAGCTTTCAGAAGCACTGCCACGCTGCTACTTTGCATGATGATCACATTTATTGCTGTTAAAAATGAAGATTAAGTGAATCTTAATGAAATATTACCCAGCACTCAGGAATATCCTTGTTTGCAAACAATTTCTGATTCACTTCCCCATTCAATATTGTATTGAAAATTAACACAAGTTCAACCACATTAAACTGTTTCTGTTGCCTTGAAGGGAAACTGCTGCTCAGAGCAAAGGATTTAGAGAAAATAGTTCTTTAAACTTTTTTCAGGACCTTTTCCTCCTACAGCTTCTAAGAACATTCCCAGGAGTGTTTCCATGGTATGAGTTTAAACAAACCACTTAATGCTCATTGTTTCTAGTCCTGTGTCTGTGAAATGGGAATAATACAGTGACACAGCTTTTCTGTGCTGAGCTTTCATCCTCGGAATTAGCAACGTTTTGAAAGCTTTAGAGGAAAGCTGATACATTTAAGCAGATTAGTTATATTTAAGCAAACTGTGTTGGTGTTTTATGTAAGTTTTAGAAGTTCAACGCATCCACCCATAACTTTCTGTGGTTTGCAGGGTGAGAATAGGAAGATTCAGCCCTTAATCTCCTGGGTTTTCTTCTCTTTTTTAGGTTTTTGTTAAACCCCCCGGGTTTTCTATTTCAATTTAGGTTTTTCTTTAAGCTCCTGCTCAGTTTGTAAAGGCAGTGGCACAAAGCTGTCTGCAAGTCGAGAGATGAAGTGCTTGCAGCTCCACGCGATTATCTGCACAGCAGTGCCTCACAGCGAACTCATTTAAGCACCTCGTGAAAAGCAGGTGAAAAAGGGCACAAGGAACCTGTTGGATGTTGACATCCACCTCCCAAGTCTCCAATCCCCTCTCGCCTGTCCTGCCAAAAAGCTGCTGCTCCCCCCGTGCCCGATTGCATCATTCATTCACGCCGCTGTTATAAAACAGGCACCACGCTGGTGCCGGGCAGCACCGGCACAAGATCCTCATTTTCCCTGCTGGAAAAAACCCACGGTGTTATGGATCTGCGAGCCAAACGCCCACCCCTTCCGACCTGCGAGAAAAGCACGATCCCGGTGACTTACAGAACTGAACTGGCCGTGGCTGCTGCTGCCGCTGGGAACCTCTTGGCTGCGCCAGACAGGGAGGGATCAGCTGAGCCCTTCAGTCACACAAACCCCACGCACGGGCTGCGCTGGACGAGAGCCGCATTTTGCCGCTCAGCCCCTGATAAAGCGCTGAGTCAGCCAGCCCGAAGGGTTTGTTTGAGGTGCTTGCACACATGGGAAGCAGAGCAGGGCAGCCGTTCGCTGCCAGGGAAGGCAGCAGAGGTGTGACCGCCCCGCGTCAGGGGAGGAGCCGCCGGG
>VZRX01015805.1:0-30165 GCA_013398075.1 Notiomystis cincta | reverse complement strand
GGCCCGAGCTGCCGCCCGCCCGGCAGCGCGTGGCCCAGGCCGTGGTGCAGGAGCTGCTCTCGTCCCTGTCGGAGGAGGCCTGCTTGGCGCAGAAGGGGCTGGATCCCGTCAACCTGAAGCTGCCCAGCCCCTCGGGCTCGGTGGGGGCCAGCCCCGACCTGGGCCACCGGCTCAGCGTCTACAACCGCAGGAACCAGGAGAGTCTTGATGTCTTCCAGCTCAAGCCACTCCTCGACTGCCCCCAGGGTGCCCCAACGATTGAGGAGAAGTATGGGGCGCTGGGGCCCCCAGAGCCACGGCTGGGCAGGGTTCCTGAGGCGTAGGGCGAGCCTGGGGGAACGGGGAGGGACTCCTGTGGGGACACACTCGCCACGAGGAGGCACAGGCACGGTGGCAGTGCTGAAGGCAACCTGCGGCTCCTCCTGCGACGGCCACCAGCCCAGGGCAAGGCCAGCGCCGCCTCTGCTCACCGCTGTCTGTGGCACAGGACCTGCCTGCCCTGCCACCAGCTCTGGGCCAACTGGCACCTACAGCGGCCATCTGGGAACAATGGACCTGCCAGCAGTCTAAGGCCAATATGGACCCACAGTGCCTGGAGAGACAAATAGACTGTACAGGGAACACCATGGAACTTCCACCAGTCCAGGGCCAGCACAGCCCCAGAATGCCCGGGGGCAGGACAGAGCTGCTGGACAGCTTGGGCCCAGCCTGGCTCCCCAGTCGGGCCCCCCAGCCTGACCCTACCCAGGGGCTGAGCATGGCTGGGAGAGGGGTGGAGATGGGAATAAACACTGACAAACACACACTGCCTCCTGCCTTGTATCACTCTTGCCTGCTTCTCTTACCTGCCTTGCTTTTGTACACCCCACACCTCCCTGTGCCATGCAACTGACCACCAAAAAACCCCTAACAAAACCAAAAAACAACCATCCCAACACCACAGTGACCGACCCCACCTCTTTCCAGTAAAATCCTTTATTTGCTCTTACTCCACAGTGCTGGGTCCTGTCACCAGCACTCACTTCTTCTTCAGGAGCTCCGTCATCTCTGGCACCGCCTGCAAACACCAGCGCCAGGGTAGTGCATGTTCTCCTCTGACCCCCTCAAACTCGCCCTGTGCAGTTCCCAGCCCTGCAATTACACTGCCTACCCTTTGACCCAGCACAGCACAGCACAGCACTCCAGGGGCTGTGGGTCACCCCAGCTCACAGCACTCCCCACTTCTCTCCTGCTGAATAAAGCCTCTTAATTATTTAAGAGAGCTACATTTCCATTAGGTGGAAATAATGCATTCGTACAAAATTTATTAAGGAAATTGTCTACATGGTGTTTGTGCGGGCTGTGACTTTGTCTCTGGCTCAGAGAGGCCCGTGCTGAGCATGGAGCCAGCGGGCTTTATTTCAGGAGTGGCATTAAGTGCTGGCAGAGCTTCTGCCCGTGCCTCCACAGAGCCAGGACGCTCACAGCAGTCACACGTGTGCCCGCACACGGCGCTGACACAGGCTCGGGGCTCCACAGGGGACTGCGAGCTCCTCCTGGGCAGCACTCGGGGAGGCAGCAAGCCCAGGCAGAAATAACCACACCTCCTACCAACTCCGCTGCCAAACTTTACGCAGCTTAAGAATACAGCCAGGCACCTCTGTGGGGTTATTTCCAAAATGGTTAAACCTCAGGACACCAGAACTGAGGCAGGCTGGCTGTGACACCCCCACACACAGCTGACTTGCAGGGATTCAATTTTAAGCATGCAAATCATGACATCAGAAAGCAAATTTTTAAACACCAACCCAAAGCAAACACCCTCACACAGACATCATTAACACTCATTAGGTTATATTACATAAGCTCCTGTCAGCTCTCCCAAAGTCATCCAGCACATCAAGTTTAGCCTCACCTGAAATAAATCTGCCACCAGTCCAAAGTCTGCCACTTGGAAAATTGGAGCTTCTGGATCCTTGTTAATAGCAACAATGGTCTGCAAGCAAAGTTAAAGCACCATATGAATCTAGATACTGATCAGCCTCTGGGGCTGGATTTCAGTGCCAGGTCATGGGCTGTATTCTCTCCAACCCCGAGAAGCAGAAGATTTATCTGGGCATTTAATATTTTTCCATCTCAAAACCAAACACCTTTCCCCCCTCCACACATACCACAAGCCCCCTGAAAAAAACAACCAAAACCCTCCCTTCCCTGCTCATCATAAACATCTCTGCTATCCTTCCCTGTTGACAAGCCTAGAAAAAAATAACTCCAAAGGATTATCTGCACATTCTAAGCTGCTCCACTGCAGAACTCACATGGAGGCAGCAGTTACAACCAGCACAATAAAGCCCTGCCCAAAGGCCTCTGTCCTTATACTGGGACATAGCATTTAGTTTGTCAGACAGTCAAAAGCAGCACAACAAAACCCAACACAATGGGCTAGAAAACATCTTGGTTTAAACTCTGCCACACAGGTAAATCATCTTGTGACTGCCTGTGGCAGCTTCCAGCAAAATAACTATGGGAGGGTGTCCTCATCAAAATCTACAACAGGATGGGGAGCACTCCACAGAGGAAGGGAAAAGAATCCTAAAGCAAACCCAGCAGCTCACCAGGTCAGGGCCCAAAGCACAGCACAGGGGCAGTGCCTGCCCACCTCCACTGCCAGGGGAACAAGGATTTGGGGCAGCTCTAACCCACCAGGCAGCTGAGGCACTTACCTGCCTCACCCAGGGAGCCACACTCCACGTGTCTGTTTTACTCCCTCCACTGAAAGTGGAGTTTTACTCCCTCCAACAAAATTAATGGCTCAGTAAGCAGGGGCCTACTGGCTGTAACTCAAAGAGAAAAGCTGACAAATCCTGTGGTTTTAGGGCCCCAGAAATGTTATTTCTTGGCACACAGTTTGTCCCCAAAGAGTCCCTGTGAAGGACTCTATCACACATGCAAGCAGGCAGTACCCACAGCAGAGCCCTGCCCCAGCCCTCTGGCAGCTCATAGCCAAGGACCTGCAAGTGCTGCAGCAATGTTCTCCCCAGAGCTTTGCTGGCTTTATTTCAGTTACCCCTGTTTGCAAATGCAAGTCTCCCCAACAAGCTGCAGTGCAGGGAGCAAATCCAGGCTGTGACCCTACAGAGGCCCTGCCATGCCTTGCAGAACCATCCACAGGGGCTGATGCTGAGGCCCAAGCCAAGGCCAACAGTCAGCAACACCACAGGGGCTGCCAGCTCTATCCTTAGCACAAAAATACTTAACACCAATTGCTTGCAAACCTGTCTGAAGCTTTGGTTTGGCAGCCTGGTCCTTCCTCTGCCGCTTTTAGCTGAAGTAACTTCAGTAAAATTTGGTTCCCTACCTCATTGCTAACTCAGGTAAGCAGCAAAAGCACCACTGTGCTCACAACAGAACTCTGTGAGTTAAATCTCTGAGTAAGAAAAGATAGGAGAACTCTCATGAGGGAATTAGAAATAAGGAAAGGAAGCAACGATTCTCCAGGTCCCCTCAAAAGCTGCATTTTCTACCTTGCTGTAGAAGAACAAATAAATTATACATTTCACTTGTAGAAAGCACCTGACTGCTTTGGAAAACATATCCTGAAGTGTACAAGTTCACAATGCCAGATAATTGAGAGTGCTGAGGGAGGACAGGGGATGCTGCAGAGAGCTCCCATGGCTGCATAATTCTTTGTTTGGGAAAACTGGATCTTTTCCATAACTACCCCACCTCAGTGCTTTAGCTAAAAGGAAGGCAGAACATCCCAGTAACTAAATCTGAATTTTACAACAGACACATTAGCTTACACTAAAAGAACTGAGATATGGGAGAAATTGAAGGGTTAAATATGCATCTCATATCAACAAATTTCATCTGTCCTTATTTCTTATAGCAGAATATCTCAAAATACCATACATGCCATTGGATAAGCCATGAAAGCAGAGGTTTTGCTGCTACAGTACAGGATAATATCACTGCTCAATATTTTTGTATCAAAGGAAATTCTGACACTTCAAGTCAGAGGTTCCCAGTGTTGCTGGCAGATAACTGTGATAAGGCAGCAGAGAAGCACCAAGAGGGTCACATCAAGTCTTACTCAGCTTCCAATATCCAGTTCTCAGTCAGCAGCTGCTACTCAGCCTGGTCTCCTCACCCAGCCAAGGGCACAGCTGGAGCTGACCTGCTCCAAACAAAGCCCCCTGTGCCACTGTGGCCCAGCAGTGCCTGGGCTGTCCCTCTGCTGCACTGCAGGCAGAGACACTGGGGCAGTGCTGCTCCACTAAAGCCCTTGGGAATACACTCCACAATTCCCACTCCTAAAGAGCGACCTTCGCCCCTGCCCATCACTCACCATTAATATTCTGAATTTTGGGGTTTTTTTTTTCCACTGCATCAACTAAAGCTAACACCATTCGAGTCCCTGCTTTTAGAAAACTTATCATTTCCCTCCCTCCCCCCCCAAATATTTCTATTTCTATTTCTAAGAAAGCAGAGATCATCCTACCACACAGGCTGGTTTGTGAGGACAATTACCAGTCACAAACTCACTGGTCAAACACAAGAAACTACCTGCAAAGTTTTGTAACCTTTTTCCTGAGCTTTATAAACTATTCAAAGTTGTGGCTTGGTTAAGTTCATTCCCTGAAAATAGAAAAAAAAAATATGTCCTTTTTTAAAAATTACTGTGGGAGGCAGGACCTCCAGTTTTTGATGTCTGGCATTTGATAGTATCAGTCAGCAGGTACCTCTGCTCCTCTTTTCAAACACTGCACTGTGGGCCAAAGTGGCAATTCCAATTTTGGATTATTTGCTTTGGCAACTAACGAGTTAAACCTTTTAAAGTTTTACTGCTGTTTTATAGCAGGTTTCCATTTGAATGGCTAAATGCAGGAATGTCAGAGACATCTTTTACTTTATGGAATAGTAAGTTCATAATTCAAATTGCACATTGTTATGCATGAATTAATATGTCATAGTCTGGAATAAAGGCAAATGGAACTATTGTATAGAATTCAGGCATATGTGCTTTGGGTTGGGGTTTTTTAAACAAAGTCAATTAACTGCTTCCACTGATCACTTTGGGTTGCAGGGCAAAGGTTTTTCACTGTGTGAGATGTATTGCCACAGTATCTTTTTTTTTGTCAAAAAGTGTTTTAAAGCAGGGAAGTAGGAAACCCATCTAAAGCACTGATGCAAAAGCAAGGGAGTCAGCTCATTTCCTTCCTCAAAAATCTTTTCAAGTACATCCACCTTTACATACCTTGCTGTCTTTCATTCCAGCCAAGTGCTGGATTGCTCCAGATATTCCCACAGCAATATAAAGTTCCTGGAAAAAAAGAAGAGAGAGACATTTTTGGTACCCTCACCACAGTCTCAGGAAGCTCTCACAAACCTTAATCCAAATCAATTACATGCAGCAGATTTTACATTACAGGAGTTTTCAATACTAAAGGCAGCTGATGATTGGTTCCCTTCCCCACTGGGGGATGCACTGTGAGTGTAAAAGGGGAATCCCAAAGGAGCATCTAACAAAGACAGACGAGGGAGGAAATAAACAAAGTCTGCATCAAAACCATGCAACACTGCTGAGCTGAAGGACAGGGCAATCCATGCCAGCCATGGCCCTGGAGATTCCCAGTGCAGATATTAAGCCAGATAACCTGCAGATGGATAATGCAGTTGCCCAAAGAGCAAACCAAGGCTTTTGTTGAACTACAACAATGCACAGAGCTGAAATTTGGGTGGTAAGCCTTTGAAAGGTTCCCTGCAGAGCAGGATAAACTTTGGAGGTATCCAGGTGGGCTGGTGCACTGCACACTGCAGTTTGTGTTCTTATCCCCACCCTCCATGTCCTCATGGCCTGAAGCCTTCCCTCCCCACTCCCTGTCCACTCCCACACAGGGTAAGAACAGAAGGTGCACCAGGTACAGCTTTACACTTTGGGGCTCCCAGTTTCACATCTCCAAAGAGCCTTATATTTGAAAGAGAGGAAAGTTTAGAGGTAAATAGATCTGTATCAGCTGTTTTATTCAAGCTGAAAAGTATTAACTTCTCCTTGGGCTGAAAGTCATCCACTCTAACATTTATCCAAAGCCAAGGGTATTTCACTCCCTGACAGTTTGTCCAGCACCACAAGTCCAAGCAGCAGGCAGAGCTGTATTCTTTAACTAACTAATATTACAGAAGAAAAATAAAGAAAGCACTTTTCACCAACTCATTCAGTAACAGAAAATGAACACATAAATTTAGTTAGGGGCTCATCTGTCAACAAGTGGTACTTCACAGGTGCTTAGAAAAGACACAACCTCAAATACTAACAGAATTTCTCTTCTAAAAATACCAGGACTATTTTGGAGAAATACTCCATATCTAAGAAAATATAAATCTAATTTAATTCAATAAATAATTCTGGGGGGCCAGGGAGGGTAAGAGGGTCAAAAACAATCTTGCCATTGTGCAGCTGAAACTGCATTACAGTTAAGTGGCTTTTAGCATGGCAGAGCCAAGCCCAGCTGTGTGACATGCACAGACCTACAGAGGAGAGTGGCAAAGGAAGGTGTTCAAACACAGGCCCACAGAGGCTTCTGCCATACAGGCCTCAGAGTCATTACATCAATTAAAGAAAAAAAGATGATTGCTGATGTTTCTACAGCCATAGACTCTGCTCATTATATTGTCTTTTAAATAGGAATAGATAAGTGAAATTTATTAAGTTTTTCTATATTTTTATACAAAAACTGTCTCCTGTAAAAACTGAAGGGGGGGGAAATAAAGCAGGAATGAAATATTTCCTATCAAAAAGGCTTCCTTTGAAATTGAAACACAGAATCTAGTCCATGTACTTCCACAAAACCACACAGCTGGTGAACACACTCAGAAACTCCTTGGCCTCAGTAGGCTTTTACCAAGTGGATTACTATTGGAGGTCAATCCATTTTAACCACAGCTGCAATGTAACATAATATGTCCATATTAGATCTCATGGTAAGAATGCAATATTTTAATTATACCAAATAAAAGAACAGATGTTACAGAAGAAATTATTCTAACATCATTCTGTCTTTAATACAAGCTCTTTTTAAAGACACATTACTGTAATTTGATTTTTTTAGAGCAATTCATTAAGTGCCAGTCATCCAGACTACCAGATACTCTTTATCAGTCTGCTTAACATTGTGAAGTTCAGTCTTTGGAAAGAATCCAGCTAACCAGGAGCCAGATGCCTATGAATATATTCTTTTAAAATATCTAGGAAAGACAAGGATGTTTCATTAGAAGGACATTTGTAAATCACCAGCCCTGTCTAAAAGCATTTATTGTGCATCTAGGCCATGGCCTTCTAGGTTATGTGCTTTTGGCTCCCCTGGTTCAGACAACTGGTCCTTTCAGTCAGCTCTGACCCTGACAGGAGATCACCTCAGCAATGTGTTCATACAGAGAGCACACAGGACAGAAGGGTTCTTATCAACACTTCTGTGCTGTAAAACAGACAGGACTGCTTAAATCTTAGTTTTAATCTATTCTGCAGTTCAGTAGGAGGGACCCCAAAGGACCCACAATGTCTAAATGATAAAAGCTTCAGGACTGTTCCCTGCTGTCCTGAAGAGAAATCAGCTGAGCATACAGAGAGGACATAAAGCATTGGGAAACTCAAATCTTTATTTATTTTCAGAGTAATAACCTTGTTTTGATGTTTTTCCTGAAATAACTCACTTCTATCAGGCCTTTTGTTGAGTCCTGTCATTGCTGTGTCAAAGTCCCAGGCCAGAACTGTACCCCAAGCCCCATGAAGGAGGCGAGGGAGGGAGGCAGAAATCAGATGGGTACCCCAGGGTTTTTTTTTCCATGCTGGGCAGCACAGAGAGCAAGCCCTGCAAGGTCCTTCAGAGCTCTGGGTCTGTGCAGGAGGCCCCCAGCAGGCACAGAACAGATCAATCAGAGTCTGCCTCGCACCTCTCAGGGGCCAGACATGGCTTTACACCAACTTCAAGTTCCAGCTTTTTGGAAGCCTGGAAGTTGCTCTAATTACTGCTGTCAGGCAGCTGATCCAGAGCCCACAATTACAGGCACTTACAGCAAAGTCCAGGACATGGAGGAGCATTTATCAACTCCCTGGTGCTGGGCACAGGCAGATTTCACTGAAGGGCTGCTGCCAGCACTGTGCCACATGAGAATGGGCAGCAGAACAGCACACACATTCCAGACCAAAGGGTTCACAGCTCTGTGAACAAATGAAGTGCCAAAAGCAACTGAAGGCAAGGAAGTGAAAGTTTTGGTGGTGTGAGGACATGACAGGTTAGAAAACGGTCTTGGCTCTCAGTAAGTTCATTTCACACAGGCAATACTGTACAGACAGCACAGCCACAGCACAAATATTTTTATAAAGTTGCTGGCAGACCTCAGCACAGGGAAAGGACGTGAGAGAAGAGAGCTGATGGCAAGGAAGAGCAGGATAGGGGGAACACATGGCACAGGGCACTGAATGCACCAGAGAGCTAAGACTGCACACAGCAGAGGACAAGGAGGCACCATGGGGAAGTACCAACACTGCAGCTGTGCTGCTTCTGGAAGGGCAGATGTGAAGGGGGCACCAGCACCAAGAGGCTTCTCACAAAGGCTACAGCAGCAGCCCAAGGTGACTCTGCCAGCAAACACAGAGGCACAAAGGCCAAGAGGGTTTTCATTTGTCCTGCCCAACTCCAGGCAGACAAGACCCTGACAGAGACCTCCAAGTTTATAAGCACAGATTTGCATTATGATCACCCTAAAAAAAACCCACAACTCCAACTTTCAAATTTATCCTATTCAAAATCAAGATTCAAAATCAAAACAACACTTTCTCAGCTGTTAAAAGTATTCATCTAGAATTAATATTTTTTCAATAAAAATGACCATGGTATGTCTCACAGAGACATTACATGCTAATCATGAAGATGAAAAAAAAAAATCCTCCTTAGCCATTCCCTAAACTCTATTTCTGCTTCAGATATACCCAGCTTAGATACTGGCAGACTCCACATGCATGAATCTGCACATCCAGCTGCAGAATCCACACAGCCACTCACATGCTGTTTGGATAAATGCACAGGAGTGCTGTATGGGGATGACTGTAATTACCAATACACCAATGCAGACATTTTCCTGTGCATACAGACTCTGGCAATTATTTATAGAATAATTCGTGGCATATGATATTACTTCATTTATATTTCTGAGAATATTTAAATATGCCTTAGGCTGCCTTGGGGCAGTTAAGGGACATTTGCTTAAGAGAACTACAAGAACAGTTTTTATTTCAACTCCCAGAGCCTTTGAATGGTGCTGTGACAGAGCACAGGGCAGCCACAGGTGCCCCACAAGCTGAGGCAGCTACTTTGCAAGCACGTTGTCAGCTGCTATTGATTTTTACAACAATTTCTGAATTATGCTGAAAACCTCCAGTGCACATCAATTTATCATCCTACCAATGGCATTCTTTTAAACAGGCCCATTTAATAAACCCCTCTGGCATACACACTGTTTTTAAAGGCAGCTCAGATGTTTTATTCTCTTTGCAGGAGTGAAAGGACAATGAAATTAGAAAGAAATCTTTGTGATCAAAATTGCTTTGTACAAGAGATTCCTTCCAATTACAAGCTATTAACCCAATAAAATATTTTCTGGCTTGACAGCAGCTCATCTCTATTACACTGTGTACCTCACACTTCTCCAGGATGCACTGCTTTGATGCAGCTCAACACATTCCATTCAAGAAGCACACATCACTAAACTAGAGCCCAGCTACAGTTTCTTTTTCACTTTAAGAACCTTTGATCAGCCAAGCTGTGTAATTACTCTTAAGCGTGGTTAGGGTGTCTGCTGGAGTGCAGGGCCATACTGCAATTTTTCCCCCTCTCTCCAGGGAAAAGCACATCAATTGCTTTCAGCTAAATGCACTCACATATGAATATTTTAGTACAATTTAATGTTTCTGCACCAACCCCAAAGGAGCAGAGCATCAATTTGTGAACATAGTTTTCTTGGAGTTAAAAGCTACACTGGATAATGCAGGATGAAAGGGGTTGTCAATCCTTAGCTTTTTAGCAAGTCAGAGAAAGACAGTCTGTAAATTCAGTCCCAGCTGCATACAAACAGCTCTCTAAAGTTTGCCACCATAAAGCTACTTTTCAACAATAGTGAATTATCAGAGGAGATATTCCAAAAACAATTTCCCAAGCACAGTGGGTTTTCCCAATGCTATTCCCATCTGCCCATCTACCCAACAGCCCCAACCATTTCTACCATGCAAAGTGCACCTGCTGGTCTGCTAAGAACAGCCACAAACCTGATGTACAAATAGCACATTCCTACAAGGCAGAGAGCTGAACAGAGCAGAAATGATGTACTGTGCTTTGAAGAGGGAAACTGTGGTATCTCAGTCTTCCCTTGTACGTGTAACAAATGAGGAAGAAGCAAAGAGTAGAACACCTTTTAAAGTAAGTACAATCCAGACAAGAGGAGTGACAATTCTCATGATGCCAAGGGAACTAAGTTCATTCTGTTCTTAGTCATTTTAGGTGAGAACCAGAGAACAAAAAAGAACAAAAATACTGGAATAAAATATGCCTTGTTTCACTTTCCTAATGCTTCCCCACAAATGAGTGAAGGGAAGCAGCAGATAAGCAAAGAATCCCTAAGAAAACGATAGGAAGTAACACTCAAGGATAGTTAGCATCCACTTATCACAAAGAAATAGAAAATACAGGAATTATGTAAATGATGTGACACTGTGCCTCTCTCTTCCTGCTAGTGCCAAAGCAAGATGACAACTACTAAGTGCTGAAAGCCACTCACTGCAGGGAAAGGGATGCTCAGTAAAATACTGGGGCACAGAGAGGCTCAGAAAGGATCCCATCCTCTTGTAGAAGAGGGGGAGCAACAAGAATTCCAGTTCTTCCACAGGTTTGGTGCCTTTCAAGTGAACCAGCATCTCACTCTTCAGTGTCTCAACTGAAGCTGCACCTCCAACATGCTTCTTTTTCTCTTATCTTTACTGTCAATTCCTGACAGTTGTAAATCTGCCTCCCTTTTGAAGTTCCTTCAATCTATTGCAGCCAGAGAGACCCTCTAGCATGAAACTGAACCTCCTGGCCATCATATCAGAACTACACTGAAGTCCCCCTTGCCTTGCCCACCTGAGGTTTCTCAGCACATGCACCTGCCTTCTGTGCAATCATATCACATTTCTAGCAATCATTTAATCCAGTGTCAATTATTACTACATCACATATTTCCTAACCTGTGCCTTCCTGAGTTTTCCACCTCAGTGTTTTGTACCCAATGTTGCAAGTAACAAGACAGCAGCAAATGAACACCTTCAAATAAAAAATAAAATTAATAGCAAGCAAGTAGTTTTGCCAGCTAGGAAATCCTACAGCAAAAACTAAGGCAGTTCTAGAGTTAGACCCTGAAAGACCACTAATTTTAGAAGAGTGAACATTTAAACTCTGAAGAGATTAAACTGGAAGGACACCTTTCAGCCTTCAAATGATCCTTCACAAGGTCAGAAGGTAACAATATAAACACATAACAAAAAAAGCACCTCTCAGTGTCAATGAGGTTTTGGCTGTTTTCTGGGGACAAGAAGTTGAGGGTGAGATAATCCCAGTACAACCCCATCTTCCTTCAAAACCTGAGAGAAGGCTATAATTAATTAGAGCAGGATGCAAGGGAAAACCTGGGACACCATGGGAACAGTTCTGACATTCAAGCATAGCTGCCTAGTGGCACTGCAGTGTAGGACTTCCCACCTGGATCATAGATGGAGCTCCAGAAGGAAGTGTCCAGGTCCCACACAGTCCCAGCAGCCCAGGGAATGCACTTTTCATAGTCCAGCTGGCTCAGTGGCATTGGACCCCCAGCAGTGACCATCATCAGTCCCCCCACGCCTCTTCCTTGGCAACCTGCACTGCAGAGGTCCCAGTTCAGCAACATCTGAACCCGGGAAAGGTTTAGAGCAGCTCTTTCCTCTGCTCACAAGTGAGGGTTTACTTTTGGTTTGAATATCAGACAAACTGCACAAGTTGCTGAGAAAGATTACATACTGCTTTTGCTTTGCATGTGAGACATGTGCTAATTATGCCTTGGGTAAGGAAAGTTAATACTGAACTAATAAAGGAAGCATTCATGTTCCATTTTTAAAAGTTTTAAATAACTGAAAAAAACATTTTTTTCTTTCTTTCTTTCTTTCTTTCTTTCTTTCTTCTCCACATCTGTTTTGTTCTTGTTTCTTTCTTTGTTTGTGAACATGAGAGAAGGAACTGGGAAGATTTTTACTGTGGAAACTAACATCCCTGACTATTTGAAATTTCTTATCTTAAAACAGCAGTTACTCTGGGGTAGTGTGGTAGGCTTGATTTGTGTAGGGAATTTAGTATTTTCTAACTGAATATACTTAACCAGTAGATAGTTCTACTGTACTATTTAGTAGTAGGCACTCATAGGAAGGGTATTTTTATCCAAAACCAGCTAATTTGAACATTCTTACAAGGACTTTTTCCTTAAACACAAACTACATACAGCACTTAACCTGAGAACTGAATTTCATTTTTCTGCAGAACACCTGCATAGAAGAAATAGTGGGAAAAACTGGCTTCTAAATGTAAAAAATATGCTAAAATAGTTGTCACTGATTAAAGACACTGACTATACTAAATTGCATTTTTTAATCAGGAAGAAAACATTTTATATTTTAATATATCCACTTATGTCTAAAAATGTTCTTCCTTCCATCTCATCAAATAATACAAATCAGCCTTCTCTTTCATGAGACAGAATGTTCAAATAGGAGCTGCAATCACCTGAAATCAACAGGTTAAAAAAAGGTACTAACAGAAACAAAAATAATACACTGATTATTTTAACAACTGGACTAAAACTGTACAAAAGAAAAATTGCCAAAGCTCCAGTCAAAATCCAGCAATATGCATAAACACCAACATGAACAAAACCTTGAAGTTTAACAGTCTAGGGCTACTTTGGAAGAGCAGATGTGCTGCTTAGAAGCAGGGCTCAAACAGACACAAGGTGAAATCTGTGCTCTTTAATTAACTGCATTCTTCCCCCACTTCAGTCAAATGAACTCCAGTTGTTCTGAGTGGCTGTGTTCATGTATTAATACCTCAGCATTTGGTGAGGTTCTTGGGTCCTGTGAAGAATCTGGGCTGCACTCTTAAGAACTGAAGCCAGACATAGGATTATGAAGGGCCAATGACTGAAATTACCCTTCCTTCCCCAAATCCACAGCTGAAGGCACAGGGGAAGAAATAAGCAGCCCTTTTAGACCATTATCTCCTTACCCAGCGATGAGCACAAACACAGCCCAGCAGCCACACAGAAAAAGCAGCAGAAGCATCTCCCCTCCTGAGCTTGTAACTAACTCTTGTCCCTCTGTAGTCTCCAAACTGACCCAATTCCAGAGTCCTTGAAAACAAAGCATTCCAATCCTCCACTGAGACTGGGCAAGAGACTATTAATAGAAGTGCAAGAGCACACACTCAGATACTTTCCCATCAGAAGCCAACAGCTGCACAGGAGAACAAGCGTGCCTCAGACTCTCAGAGTTTTTTGTATCTGAGACTCCTGCCCTGCTTAAAACCCACAGAGGGCACACACTGTGTCAACTGTAGCTCAAAACTCAGGTCTCAGCTACTCTACCTGGCCAGTGTACACCCCTGCTCTGCAATTCTCCAGACACAGCATCACAAGCTCTCCCTGAACTGATACCCAGCACGTCTCATACAGGGAGAAAGCAGTGTCTTCTGAGAACTGCTAAAACAGACAGTGTCATCTTGACCTGACCAAAAAAGCTCAGCTCTTCTTCAAGTCAACTCTATTTTCCACTGCAGAGAATAATTTTCCAGCTGAAGTACCAAAAAAACAGTGAAGCAGATTTAGGAATGTTAAGTTAGGAATTTGCAGCTTTCAAATGCTCCATATTTAAGATGCCTATCCAGCACACTGAAAAATTAAAACCTCTAGTCAGCAACTCTGTGAGCTTAGTATCAATTCAACTTGCACTTTCATTACAATTAACATTTAATATTTTCTGTATTTCTAAGGCACTGAATGCTATCCTTGCATGTATTTTAAGATCCAGACTAAACAGCTGAAATTTGAAAGATGCATATAACTTCCAGTACTCTGCACAACTCACTATTTAATAAATATTTGTTAAGAAGTGAGATGAGAGAAAAATGCATCAGCCTGCAGACAAATAGATGGTACACCATGAAATTGTGCCAGTTCAGATCATTTATGACACCATAGTTTAATATTCATTCAGCAGTCCTGACTAAAGGCTACTTAACAATCCCCTAGAAGAGGACAATGATGACACTGATGTGATCCTATGATGTGGCTTTATGTTCTTATGACTCTCACATGCTGCTATGGGGCATCTGTGGCAAAATACAGCATTATATCATCATCAAAACCCAGCCTTTTTTGTTTCAACACAGCTGTTTATATGCCCTTGACTCTGGAAAGAATGTTCATTGTTGAGCTTTAACACACAAACCAGAGCTGAGCTGTCTTCAAATTAATATTTTCCACCTCATTAAGGGATATTTGGGTAGTGAAGAACTAAGGATGGTCAGTCTCATCTCATGTCCTTTCAAAATACACACTTACACGGCACTTAGCTTACACCCTGGAAAGTAGAAAGAGTCAGGGTTGCAATTATGATCCACAGAGCCTCCCAACTTCCCTACATAGCAGAGGTTAATATCACTGCTATCAAGATTTTGGAATGACCTTAGTCTTATCAATAGGTCTGCTTCTCAGAAGGAGTGTTTTGTAACAGTTGGTTATCATGTAGATTTGCAGGTTTAACACTAGCATGCTAGAAATAGCTCTGCTCAGCCTCACAGAATTATCATCAGATGGCCTCTGATGAGGACTTTGAAAAAAGTAGCAAACATCCCTATGCACAGCTCAAGGCAGAAAGAATCAGAAGCACAAAACACCCTGTTCAAGAAAATCCAGCAGACAGAGCTGACAACAGAATTGCAAGTTCCTGTCTTTGATATCCAAGTATTACTCTATGCTACTGGAAAAATAATACTCATTGTTTGAATTTCTTAAATTTGCAGCAATGGCAAAGGCAAAACATTTCAGGATCCTCTCAAGGCTTTGAACATGCACAGCTTTTTAGTATTATTTAAATTATTACGATTTGGTAAATGCAGCAGTTGAAATATGATGAGTTTCTCTGCTAAGGTTCAGCTCACTCTTCCTTTCTGGTCTCATTAAGCCATTAACAAGTAAAAGGTTGCTCCTCGGTGCCTTCTGTTGCCATACACAAAGAACTGCTTACTGAGAGCCAAACCTTTACTCCACCATAGGGCTCAGTGCACTCCTGACAGATCATCACATCTCAGGAGGTGAGCTACACTCCTATTCACAAACACTCAAATGTGCTTTATCTGGCTACAGCTTTCCTTGTATGTCCTCAAGTCATAAAGTACAATGAAAGAAGTCTCAGACTTCTACATGACACAAAGCCCCACACAGATACAAAGACAGAAATCAGTTCCCTGTGTTACTGGGCTGCAGACAGAGCAGAAAAAGATATGCAGCATGTTATTGCCTAATATTAAGCCACTCGGAGTATGTCCTTGGTATTCTACTCTACGGCAGCCAATCTGTAGATTATTCCTCTCAAATATCTTGCACTTTCATTTCTTACAAAAATTTTGTTTTGACTGTACTGCAGTAATCCAGTAACAGTTAGTAAAATTTTTTAAAAATCATCACCTGTAAAAACCCAGAATACAAAACTGCCAGAGATCAAGTTGTGGGCTGATATAATTGTAAGTTTATGTCAGTAATGACATCTTTTAGCATATCAATGCCAGCTGCTAGGAAGCTAGAAAAGGTTCAGGCAGCTATGAAAAAATGCAGCATGCAAACCCCCTACAAAGCTGTGTCTGAACACATCCCACTGACCCAAAAGGAGAGATTTCATCCCAGCTTGCTTCTGTCATTTTGTCAACACATGGTCAAGGGACAGTATCAGTGGGCACACTGATGTTCCTGTTGGGCTCAGTATTAAGACTCAGCTCACCTCGAAGTGCTTGCTCTGAAGGAAAAAGCATGCTAGAAAACACCCCAGCTCTATGATGAGAGGTATTTCCATACTTACTGGTGCTACTATTTTGCCCGTCTGTCCAACTTGCAGGTCATTAGGAACAAAGCCAGCATCAACAGCTGCACGGGAAGCTCCAACTAGTTGAAAGAAAATATTTGCAATGTTTTCTTTTAAAATATTTGCGAGCCAAATTTATATCACCATAAAAGCCCATGTATTTTACTGAAGAGTCCCACACTCTAAGGGCACATATTTAAAAACTTCCCTCTTAAAAGCTCTTATGGTAATCCCTCTCTATACCACTAGCTAAAAACTTCCAAATACTAAGTGCTAATGCACTTCATAAGCAACAGGAAATCCCTACTCCCAGCACCAAAGGGCCATATATTTAAAACCAAGGATTTCAATCTGGCATATTTCCATGATTTTTTCTTGTTGCTTTGTCAAAAGAATATTTTCCCATAAATGCCTTCCCAAAATGTTCCTTCAAGTTTGAATGGAACATATGTGCCATCTTGTATTGCTGTGAATGTCAAAAGTCAGGCACAGTAAAGAAAAATATCAAAGTAAACTTGAAAATGCCATATGGACATTTAGTTAGCAAAGACACCAATTTAAAAACTAAGCCAATCATGTAAAACTCTAAATGTATAAAATTAATGGAGTTAAAATACTAAAGCAAACAGTTTCTCCCTCTTTCCCAACCTTTCTACAAAATACTTTGCTGAAACACTGTATATGGTTGATTTCCTCCTGTTAACAGAAAAGCACAGAGGACAGAAAGGACAAGCAAAAGGACAGAGCCACTCAAACTACAACAACATGAGTGGGATTCTGTAAAGAAGTGGCAGGAAAGGATGTATGCAGAAAATATCAGTTCTTCAAAATGAGCTACGACAACTTCTTGTTTGCAAGCTTTTGTTCTTGGAGATTTGAGAAGGACAGAGAATATTACAGGTTAAACACAGGCATTTAAATATAGCTGACAAAACTGCATCTATTACTAAACTAAGAGCATTTTAACCGTTTGATAGAGACATGAAAATAAAAGACTTCAGTTGAATTCTGGTTTTAATGTGAACTTCCTAAATATAATAAATCAGGTTAAAAAAAATTGGAGGAAAACAAATTTACCTGCAGCGTGCAATTGATCCGCAAGGTCATACAACAACTTAAAATTTTCACCGCTCTTCAAGCCCCTCCCTTAGAAGTTAAGAACAAAAGAAGATCAAGGAACAAGAACATACGTGCTAAGATTTTTTTGCCTATGTAAACTTTCTGTATGAGTATTAGCATTTGCAGAGACTCAAAGATATGCTTGCACAGGGTGGTTTTGGATACATTACTAACCAGTATTTAATATTTGGAGATTTAGCTTTTGTCTTTGCCATTAATATTTCATATGTATAAACCAACACCACTCTGTCTTGTTTATTTCCTGCACACAGCACCATCAAGGTCATTCTCCAAAACCAAGGAAACAGCATTTTTTTAACTAATTTGTGCTCCCTCTGCTGGCTTCAGGAACAAAACACTGTAGTGGGATTACTAAGAAATCATTTGATGTGTAGGCATACAGTAAAAATCACAGTGCATCACTTGATACCTAAAGAGCAGAAGACAATCGTAACAGATTTTAAAATCATTAAGGTCATTACATAATAAGGTTCAGACTGACTGAAATGATCAGCAGTCATTTTAAACATGATAAATTTCATTCTAAAAACCACTTCATATTGCTAAAATTTTAAAGAGGCTCACCAAATATGACAAAGCCTCCCAGCACATGCTAAACTCATGTTCTACCTCTTTATAAAACACACCTGTTGGGTGCTTCCCTAGTAGTCCCTGTGGAATATTTCAGAATTACATCATAATTTCTTTTTCTTTTTAATGTATCACATTGCAGTGTTCTACAGACATGATTTACCAAGAAGTACCACTACTTAATGCCACATCAGATTCAATGTTATCCACTCACCCCCCGACACGACGACTTTGGCACTGGTGAGCTCCGGTCGATCGCTTTTTGTCAGCTTCTGCTCAATCCACTCAGAGATACCGACAGGTGGTGGAGGGGTCACTGCATCCACCAGATGAACCAAACACCCACAAGGAAAATGATAAAGCACATGTTTGCCAGCTGAAATCTGAGCTTAAGCTTAACTCAAAGTTCATTCTATAACCAATTCTGCAACTTCGGAAGAGTCTCAGCAGTTGCTCCATGGCTCTGAGTTGTGCTTAGGGAGCCTCCAGTACAAACTGCCCTGAAATGAATTCTGCTGTGCAAGTGTTACACACTGATACCAACCCAGCAGAAGAAGCACGACTTTCACTATCACANTTAGGGAGCCTCCAGTACAAACTGCCCTGAAATGAATTCTGCTGTGCAAGTGTTACACACTGATACCAACCCAGCAGAAGAAGCACGACTTTCACTATCACAGTCAATCAGACAAGTCAATCAGGCAATGCACCAGCAGTGCAATACATGAACTTCAGCAACATCTGACTTCGCACATCCACAGACGTTAGGAAATACAGGATGGTTCAGAGGCAGGTACTAAACCACAGACCAAAAAGGCCCACAGTGAAAAACAGCAGAGGTCACCAAAAATGGAACAGGTTACCCAGCGTAGTTGTGAAGTCTCCACCTGTGGACATTCTCAAAGCCTGACTGGACACAGTCCTGGGCAAGCTGCTCCATGGGGCTGGACTAGATGATCTCTAGAGATGCCTTCCAACCTCATCTACTTTGTCATTCTGTGACTGGATTTCTCAATTAACAGAGTTTCATTAATTGTAAATTACACTGATAAAGTTAAAACTGATCTAAAACAACAATTGGGTGCTCTCGAATCAATTTAAACTGCCACTAATTTAGCTTGATGACGTAATGGCCTATCTCAATTGCAACATGATTAAACCAAAACTGCAGAGAGCCAAACACTTCTATTTTTTCTCAGTCTTGTTTTGAAAACCAATCTGGTTATTCAAACAGCTGTAACTTGTCCTTACTTAGAGTTTCAAGACTGCAGTGGCAGAAGCGAATGAAACAAGCACAGATTTCAGCACAGATAATCTCCATTTGTGGCCAAAGAAAAGGAAGTAACTGTGCAAATAATCTGTATATTCTCTTCCCAGACATCACTAAAAGTGCAAGTATCTGTAATTAAAAGTATAAAGCTAATATTATGACAATCAGATTGTTTTGAGAACTTGTACAAAACATCACCCTGCAGTGAGCAAAACAAAGTCTATGGAATGGAACAGCTTTGCAGAGGAAATACTCACCCTTCTCCACAGCGGCACTGCCACCACTCGCTGGCGCAGCTGCAAATGAAGTCCCCCGCACAGTGAACACTTTGACTGCCTCATCACACTGCAAGGTGCAAATAATATTTCCTAAAAGGTCACATGAAAAATTTTAATATTATCAGACATACTGTGCCTTAAAAAAAAAAAAAATTAGTATCAAAACCACATTAGTAGTTGTACAAGAATATGCAACATCCACAAAGGTACTACCCAACACTGCAGTTTTAGATTACTAAAACTTAGCACTTAATAGAGGTTACAAATACTTTGTTTTAACCCCATTCTTCTAAAGTATGAATACAAATCCTATATTTTTAAAGGATACAAAGCATTCAAATCATCTCTTATGAATGAGCTTTTAAATTTCAGAAGGAATTAAAAAAACAACTTTGAAAATATTTACACATAAAGAATGTCTATAATTCAAAGTAGATCTTTTATCCTGTTGCATGAATTAATCAAAACTGAAGACAATGAGGCCTCCCCCAAGTATATGTGGGACTGTGTTTCTCTCTATAATATAATACAATACTTCACACTGGAGGCTGCAGGGAACACTAAAAGAAAAAATGCTGCAACGTTTTTCTAAACAAACGATTCATAAACAAAGTCATCTTGAAACTGTGAATTACTGGGAAGCAACTTAAAAGTGCAGCACAAAGCCACATTCTGGTACCATAACTCAAAATGTAATACCCTGCTGGTACATGTGGTACCATCTTTACAGTAAAATTAAGAAACACAAGCTAATGAGCTCATATCAAAAATAAAACACAGTGTCAGCCAAGCATTAGAGAAACAAGACTGAAAAAGTAATTATAAATTACGCTAATTAAATATTATAAATAATTTGTTCAATGTCTTCATAATTAGAAAAAATAACCCTGTGGTATCTTAAATCAGAACTAATGCTTGTCCTATTAAATAAAGCTGGACAATTAACTTTATGTCTTACACTTTCCAAAATCTGATCAGAAGGGCATTAACAAAGACAGCACATGGAAAGGACGTGACCAAATTCTGTTCCTTAAGGTGACAGACCCAGGTTTGACATGATTGTACCAAAGCCCTTGGAGTTATTTGCTTTCTCACATAGGGAGCAGGTGTCCATTCCCAGGCTTCATTTTTTTATGAATCACAGCAATTGAGATTGTAAAGTGAAAATTCCTGTCATATTCCAAGGTTTTAACAATAGGATCACGTAGAAAAACTAGAAATATTGGCTCCTTCATTGGACAAATACCACACATCTTTGGTGCTTACCCACCTGCATAGATAGTTCTCACAAAGGTATCTGGGGACTGAATTTCAATAATGTCAGAAACAGGGGCAACATCAAGTTTGCCAGCGACTCTGGGAATGAGATTCTAGAAGTTAGAGATGAAAAGTTAGCAAAATAAATGCTGAGTAAAATGTACATGGTCAGTAAAAGAACACTGCTGACCTGATTTTAACTTCGTATAATGCTGTCACTAAGACATACAGAACTAAGATTTTTGTAGGGCTACTCATGTAGCTTTAGCAGCCAAATAAAATCCCATTACTGTAATAACATTAGACATTTTATGAGACTTACCGTAAGTAAACCCTTAATTCAATATCTTAAATTAGGAGACTTATTTGCTTCAAATATTCTAAAATTGAATATAGATGCCATTTACTCAGAAAATTGACAATTATGGATTGCTGAGCTCTTGGCACTTCAAGGGAAAAAAAAAAAAGGTGCTTTTGGAAGTTAGATGCCAGAAATAATAGGAAAAAAAATCCTGCATTTTTCCCTCTGAAGCAAAAAAAATTTAAATTTAATATTAAAATATATATTTCTCTTGCTCCAAAATTTACTCTTTAAAATTACTTAGCACCACTTAGGATAGGGAAGAAGGATAAAAAGAGCAGCAGAAATGATGAAGAAATCAGTGATAAGATGCTTGCTTGCTTTTTGTCAGCCTCCTAATCTGGTACAAGAAAAAAGAGCCTAGTTCTGAAAACTTTACTCACACGAAGCACTCAAAAATGGCAGTGTAAACCTTAAAGCAAAAGCCATTAACTTTTACTATGACACTGCAGTTCAAAAAAAAAAAATTAAGAAACCTAAGGCTTAAGGTACATAAAGACTTCTCTTAGTAAAAATCCAAGCATATGGATTGCTATTGATTGGAAGTGAAAGTAGTCAGATGGAAGAGCCATGTCATTATTCGTCCGACATCGGCAAGATTTCGGCAGGATCCTTTGTCTCTAATTTAGCTGCACCAGTGTTGCCCAGATTCTTAGTACTGAGGCTCTCCATGTACTTATAAACACATTCCTTAATAAAAACAAGTTTTGAAAAATTGCATTTTCATTAAAACCCATCTTAGCTGGGACTTAGATCTGTTATTTATATATGCTTACAGACATTTCAATGTACATGACTTAGATCACAGATGCAAATCCCACTCCAAAAAAAGTTTGCTTCCAATAGGTCTGCACATTTTCATTTCAACATGCAAATAACAGATTTTTCATCTCGATTTGCTGTGCCTTTCCTTACAATTTTCATGCTTTCAGATCACTTAATCAGGTTTGCCTTATTGTACGTTTTGCCTCGTGTCCGTAGGATTGGCTGGTTACAGAATATTTCTTTTACACTATTTTTTTCACATCAGCCCATAAAAACTCAAACATTCATCATGAAATCTAACTAATGACCTCTTAAGCAAACTACTGTAATATTGTTTGGAAATGCAAAACTGTCCACGGCTGATCTCTCTCCGGCCGTTGATTCACACTCTTACATAGAGCAGCGTCTGTCTCTTTTCTACCAGAACTTCTTTCTGCACTTTGATCTACTTACCTTCCCAAAGGCAGATGCTCCGGCACAAATGTGGGTGTAATTAAATTTTTTATGAGTTTCCACAATCAAGGGAGTCAGCTCCTCTGAGAATAAAAATACATTGCTCAGAATTTACAGCTACCTTCTTTTCAGTCACAAATAAATTTCCGTAGTCAATAGGTAAGAACAACTCTCACCTGCTAGAAATCCCTTGTACGCATCATGCTGAGCCACAAGAACTTTTGCAACGCCCTGCACTTTGCTGAGTTCTGATGCTACCTATGATTACAAGTGAATTATTATTAGTTTGTGTTGTAACAGGCACCACAAACATATCACAAGGGAGTCCCCACTGCAAATAGCTTACAGCCTATAGATTAGTTAAAACCAGAACCAAAACTACATGAATTTCAAAATCAGAACAAATCTGAATGGAAAAAAATGCACGACTTCTGATTCACAGCATAGTGCCTTATGGGATGATGAAAATGAATTTGAGAGTAAGAAAACTACGAAGCAAATCAAATTTAGGAAAACTTGCCTCCTGCATGCAGGGCTCCACAGTGATCCCAGCATTTCTTACAACAGCCGATACCAACCACGCTTGAGGATTATTGCTCAGTATTCCAATACAATCACCAAGAAACCAATCCTACTTTCTTTTAGATCAGTCAGTATCTACCATACAAACAAATACAAATGTAAAACGCTGTTATGACTTTTGTCCAAATTCTAGGAGCGACCCTTTGCATCTGACTTTTTGCCCACTGAAGCGATGTATATTTTCAATTTATATTTATGCATTTTTTTTCGTTTGAATTGGCACAAGTGAAGTTTAAATGATAAAAGGGTTACTCCAGATCAGAGAGAAGAGGACTGACAGCGAGGTCTGGAGACCACATGCGTTGTCCGAGAACCAGCGTAGTTTTACTGAGTTTGACGAGTATCAGTTTACCCTCAAAAATTAACAAAAGGAAATAAAAAAAAACTCCCTAATAGCTGCTGCAGAATATCTGCTGCAGAATATCTGCTTGAGTCACTGGCTCTTAAATAAAATCTCTAAACCTTCATTTTGTATAGAATACTTCTGCCCACCATGACCTACAGACTCCATATATTCAGCATTAAAACAAACAAACCAAACATTCGCAATAATTTTTCTCCTATGCAAGTGCATAGACCAAGGAAAATTAAAGACACACAAATTGGGCAATTACTTCTTTTTTTTCTTTTTCATTTTCTTGATTTAGATAAATATTTGCTTCCTCTCCACCTTGAACACCTGAATAGCTACTGAGGTTTCTCCACCTACTTGTGAATAAGCTGCTCTAAGTACGCCTTCCTCATGAGATACTACATGTTGCTTTCAAAATAACAGTTCATAAACAGTATGCAAATATTAGGCAGTTTTTTGTACTTCTACTGCTCACACAATACCAAATCATGCTGAAATAAAACTGCCATTAATGTACTAACTACATTTTCTCTAGATCTGGCACATAAAAATGATACTAAAAATCCACAGCTAACATACAAAGAACTTTTTTCATATGTGAAAGTCAAGAAGCACTAATTTCAGAATTTTAGGTTATAAACACACTCTACACAAGTAGTGATTGGTTAGTAAAAGCAACTTGCTCAAAAGCCCAATTTGTCACTGTTGTTTCACTTCTGCTGGTTTCCATTTAAACAAGCACAAGCTTCTTTCCAAATTCTTAGCACTGCAGTATTTATCGTTTAAACCATACAAAGATATATCTTGTTTTAAAAGTGAACTGTCCTTCAGTCCTAAAAAATTTGCTTGCTCAAGCATGTAACAACTGTTATTGATACTCTCCCTTGTGAAATGAAATCTATATTCGTATTTTCTCTTTAGAGGAGAAGCAGTTCCAAGTGCAGGACTTTTCTGGCAGATTAGCAACTCCTGGCACGGTTTCTCCTCACTACAGATTAGATTTCAGGCTGCCCAAGATGCTGCCAAGTATTGTTTCATTGCATTCTTTATTTCATCGGTATGAAAACAGCATTTCCTACCTTGTCACAGCTGGTACCAGCCACCAAACAGGAAACCTCCCCTCCCAGGCGCTTTGCTGCAGTGATGGTGTTGAGTGTAATGGGCGTGAGAGACTCATTGTTGTGTTCTGCGATGACCAAGGTACTCTGAAACCTCCGGAGCACCGACGCCTGCAAAGGAAGAGACACAGAGCAGTTGGAAACTCAGCATTTCAGTAAAAAACTGTTCCTTTCAGCATCCGAGGCTTTACAGAAATTCATCAATTATACACATCGCAAAACACTGCTGTCAAACAAAACAGACTCATTCTAGATAATTTTTATTAAGTAAAGAGAATACATAGGGTGATACAAAAAAGAAAGACAAACCTGCTTGACTGCAGCTTATCTCTAACATGCTGTGTTTAAACTGAAACTCCACATGAAAATACTGAATAAAGCTAGGAAAAACATTGTAACACAGTACATTGAAGCTCAGTTGATCAATTTAACCAAGTACCTTAAAGAGTGAGGATTAGACAAGCAAGAGGAAGACCCAAGGAAATCAACAGTTGCAAATAAATATTTACTTGGTTTTCTAGAGTGGTTCTCTAGCAGTGCTTCATTTTAAGTTTTAAACAAAATCTAGCTGCAGAACACACTTTTATATTTAGATATGTATAGAGGCAAAATTTCATGCAGTGTCTGGGTGACAATTAAGCAGCAGGGGCTCACAGCCTGAAAACACACTAGGAGAAATTTTTATAGGCATCGGGTTCATTTTCCCTCTTTTCCTTTAAAACATTTGAGCACTACCACCATAATTTAATCGTCCTCAAATAATAATTTTGACCAATTCACCATCCATACACAAACTTGAACTTCTAAAGCAAAAATGAAAGAAACAAAAAAGATAGAAAAAAAGGCAAAAATTGCCATGAAACCAAACCAAAACATTCTAAATTCTGAGACTTTCCTCTCTAATATTCAGGTGAATGTGTGAAAAGCATTATTTCTCCAAGACTAATACTAGAGTAGGGAAAACATTTGGGATGGGAACAGGAATATTGTCCCTCAAGTGTTTGTTTACCCTACATAAAGCCCAACTAAAGGCTCAAGTTATGATCAGTGAAGGATGGAAGACATGGAAACCCAAGTAAATTCATTACTATAACCAAGGAACAAATACTAACACAACGCAAGAAGATGCACAGCCAAACACTACTTTTTAAAACATTCATTCCAACCCCATCTCTCCTCATGCCAAACATGCATTTACCTAAAACTTCCAATAAAAAAGCTCCAGAAAATGTAAGAGGCTAAAACTTGCATCTGGACTTTAACCTCACAAAGCCTACCAACATTCTGAATTTCAAACAGAGAAAGCAAATCTCAAGGACTGTCCT
The DNA here is from genome assembly GCA_013398075.1 of Notiomystis cincta. Taxonomy (NCBI): domain Eukaryota; kingdom Metazoa; phylum Chordata; class Aves; order Passeriformes; family Notiomystidae; genus Notiomystis; species Notiomystis cincta. The sequence goes on along the minus strand of VZRX01015805.1, from coordinate 4,532 downwards.
GAACCTAATCACAGTACACAAATAAAAACACAAAGATAAGTTTTTGTAGAATCAGGATCATAATTTGTCCTTTTGATTAAAACAATGAGGATTCTTGTAAAAGTGCTCTGCATTTAATCTCTTATGCTTAAGGTTACTTGATGTGATTAAATATTCCAAGCTCCTTTGAAACCAATTGCCAGTAACAAAATATTTACTGCCAATATAGATCAGACATTGTATTTTTGATTGTGTTTCATACATCATTTGCAATAAAAGTTATGAAATTTTAGTCACCATTTGAAGAATAAATCCATGCCCTTGTGGCAAAAAGCCATGGGCTCCATGGCAAAACTCCAACAATTTGTAGTTGTGTAATGGGGTAAAGTGGACCACACTCCTGGAAAATCCTCAAGTTTTCAGATTTTCAAAGGGAGACACATGCATTTTAAACACACACTTATTTCTGCCTATATTATCACTTTTTCCCTAAATAAGCACTGCACCACCACTGTCATTCTGTCAAACCATTCTAAATTAAATTGAGAAATAACTGGGTTTTAGTCAAAATGAACACGAGCAAGGGATGTTGCTTGAGCAGACTGGCTATTACAGTATTAATTAGTATTATTTCTAAACTGATAATCCCACATTTTATATTTGTGGGAATATACACAATATGCACACCAGAAGGTCACTTTATGGATGACATTTCTGAACATAATGACAAGACCAGATTCAAAATAAATTTAAAGTCACATTAGATATTATGAGTAAAACTCTAATGACAAATGAGATTTCTATATGAGTTTCAATTTAACATACTAAGATACATTAAATAATTTTTTCAATAAACAAAACCAAATCGACTTTTGCTTGTTCTAATAAAGAATCTGCAGTAAAACCAGTGGTAATTCATCCACTCACATGGTCCTGAAAAGCAAGAACCTGCAAAGAGTCAATGACCAGGACAGGTACTTATTTTGATGAAGTTACTGCCCAGCTGCACATGTGGCAGAACAGCCCATTACTGCTCTGACATCATTTCTGCACTTGGGCAGGATGTCTGCTTTGAAGCCTAAATAAAATAGGAAGCTGGAGAATAAACCTTACCAGCTGGCAGCAAGGGAAGAAAGCACAAGAAATAAGACACACAGATTAATCAAACTATTGAAAACAATGCCTTAAGAAGCAACAGCACTCAGTGCTCGTGCCATAGAAGGTTCCTGGCAAAAACCAAGCTCTGGAAAATCAGGCTATCCACAGAAATCACCTCCAGATAAACATCCCACCAACTTGGGCAACTGAGTAGCTTCTGCAGCAGGACAGGAGATAATGACATGCCAGCAACAGGGAGGTAGAACTGGGAAGTTTATTTCCCTCAGGTTTAGGTACAAATCACAGCTAGACACCTATGTTTCCTCTGTAGCAGAAACATCTGCACTTCCTCTCTCGTGGAAACTCTGGACAGTGACTTGGTTTATACCAAAATTAACATTTGTGAATGAAAACCACACAGGATTTCCAACTTCCCCTTCCCTCCCCAGAATTTACCATGGAGCAAACTTGGCCTCTGACTTCCAGATGTCTAAAAGTTGCTAAGATTAACTCAGATGTGCAGTATTGATCAATTAAGCCACTTGCAAAAGAGCCACAGATTACTGAATTGATTGTCTTAAGATTCCCCAAAGCATCGTTTTGCTCCCCACTGAGAAAACCCATCAATATTTTCCAACCACAGCACAAAAAAATTAAATACAATATCTGGATTTCTAGGCTTCAGACAAAAAAATGGATATTGGTCACTGCAATCTGGACCCATCCAGGACACATGCACAGGTAAAGCCAACAGCACACACCCCCAAGGCACCCACTGAATTTGCTTTTCCCACAAAGCCCCTGCAAACTGAGCAGCTGTTGGTCTTTCAGCACAGGCAGGCAACCTGAGCAGCATAAATGCCCAGCACCTCTTACACACAGAGTGCTGCCCATATGCTAAAACCCAGCTGTATCACGAGCTGGACATCCCAGAGGGCAGTGTAACTCTTTGCTGGCTGCTGGGTGAGATTGGTGTGCAGCACCCCTGGCCTCTGCTGGCAGCAGTGGTGGCCAGCTGCCTGCTGCCTGCTCCAAGGACACTCATTAGTAACACCAAATCAGGACACCAGCTCGAGCTCACACATGCGGCAGGCACAGGAACACAGGATGGCTCAGCCAAAAAGTTGATCTGAGAAATGCAAACGATGCAGCAGGTGAATTCTACATAGCCCCATGCTCCAAATGTGCATCAATAAGAAACAGGGTGCTAGAAACTTCATTTGGGAAAATGAAGTTTGTCTCCCTTTAGAGAAGCCACTGGAAGTTACAGGAACTAAACCACAGCAGACATGCACAAGGCAGAGCACCAAACAACTGGACCTACAAAGGTATCTCTAGAGCTGATTTTCTTAGCTGTAAAAGCAAACTCATCATAAACCAACAATTTAAAACTGCTTAGAAAGAATTCTGGGTCCCATGGAGAACCATTAACAGTGGGCAACGTTCCCAAGAAGGAACTCCAGGATCTAGGAATTGGGGTATTACTAAAGATAAGGGCTACATTCCTAAACAAAGTAATACCTAATTCTAGTAAGAGACAGTCTTTTGTAGCTACAAAACTTTAAACTAAATAAATCAATTCGATAAACTCAGGGAGAGAAGGGAACCCTAGCAATAAAAAACTTCTAGAAGACCTGGCTACAAGAGGCCTAAGACACCGCTCTAACTCCAGAAAACACTAATTCAGAAAACAACCTAAAAGCACCCAAATTAAAAAGGAGCTATAACTGCAGCAAAGAACAGCAATAAAAAAAATAAAACCACTTTGCAAAAAGAGTTTTGCAATCATAATAAATACTTAACATTACAAAGGGATTGAAGCAGCAAGAGAAAGATGTAATACACAATCAACTTCTCCAAATACACCCCTTGCAAACCATTAATAAAAATCAACAAAACTATTTTGAAATACAGACAACACTGTGTGTGTTTCAACACAACGAACTCCCTAAATGGCTTATTCCCACCTCTGCACCAACTTTTTGTGCACTTAAAGTCTCAGTCCTCCTCAGTACTCCCTTCTTTAAGTTACGTATTAGTCCAACTTTCCTTCTTGCTCATACTTCACAGGTTTCTCTCATCCTGTTTTTCTCTAGGCTCCACTCACTCTTGAACTCTAAGCGTCAGCAGGGCTAAACTTTGCACTTTTCAAAAAGTGAAACAAATTGTGTGAAACAAACCGTGAGTTTGTTTCACTTCTCCCACAGACTACATTGTTACACATACACTGCATATGCACACAGGGTTTTACTGGTTTTATTTTATAAAGTTTAGATGTGATGGCTGAAAACCAAGGAGCTGAACTCACATGACCAGGCCATGAAACTGAATTGTGCAGTGAGCATGTGAGTACAGCACTATTTACATAGCAGTACCATATGATTCAGAGATCAAAAAGACCTTTGCTCTACAAAGCCTGCAGCCTAACAACAACTGAGACATGCCCATGATTGTAACAGTTAGAATTTTCTGATTAATTCAATCGTGCCTGACCCCTTGTACCTTTGCTCATCTTTAAAGAGATTCTGAAGCCATTTAATATATGCACAACTACTATTTTAGAGCTGTACTGAACTGTAATACCTGTAAAAGCCTTGGAAAGCTCAAAAAGAAACCTGCGAGATTTAAAGTTGTTTACAAGGGCTATTTATACACAGTTCTAGTGGAGGGAGTATCTCCTCGTGCACAGTAAGAGGCTGACCACATATTCGGGGATATCTCATCAATCATTACTCCAATTAACCTTGAGTTCACCTAGAACTGTGTGGTAACACAGCCACAATGACACACTAAGCAGCAAATGACCTCCAAAAGCCCAGCACTCCTCCCAGCTGAGCAGTATGAAGGTCAAATTGGAGAAGCAACAGGTGTCTTGCATCAGCTTCATCCACAGGTTGTGATAATTAAGGCAATCACATTTCTGCACAGGTGTGACTGAGAAACGCTGGATTTACCTGACAATACCCCAGAAAGCCTCTCCTTGAGCCACAAATATTTCTTTTAGTGTTCCTAAGAGTCTACAGTAACAAACTTTAGAAGTCTTCTCCACCTGTTGCTCAGCTTGTCCTGCTCTAGGGTGGATGCGAGCGAGCACTCCCAGAACTTCAGCACTTCCCTGGTGCCTGCGTTAGCTTCCCACACGGGACAACAGTGCTCAACTCCTGCCTGCCGTGACCGCTGGGAAGGGCTTCTAGAACACCCTGCGTCCGCTCGGAAACTTTATTTTTAAAGAGTGGGAGAGGAGTCCAGCAGACAAGTCCGACCCCGGCGGCGCGGGGCGCTCGCCTCTCAGACACTCCCTCGACCACCGCTGCCGGGCAGGAGGAGCTCGGCCCCGCGCCTCCCCCCGCGCCCCCTTCCCCCTCAGGGCAGGCCCCGCACGGTCGGAGCGCACCGCGCTGCCCGAGGGCGCTCCCTGAGGGCGCTGCCTGAGGGCGCTGCCTGAGGGCTCGCCC
>VZRX01015803.1:702-29371 GCA_013398075.1 Notiomystis cincta | reverse complement strand
CAGTCCCTCTCCAGCTCTCCTGGAGCCCCTTCAGGCCCTGCCAGGGGCTCTGAGCTCTCCCTGGAGCCTTCTCCTCTCCAGGTGAACACCCCCAGCTCTCCCAGCCTGGCTCCAGAGCAGAGGGGTTCCAGCCCTTGGCACCTCTCCGTGGCCTCCTCTGGACTGGCTCCAGCAGCTCCACGTCCTCCTGCTGCTGTTCCCCAGGGCTGGGGGCAGCTCTGCAGGTGGGGTCTCACCTGAGGGGGCAGAGGGGCAGAATCCCCCCATGCCCTGCTGCCCACGCTGGGGGCTCAGCCCAGCACAGGGGGGTTCTGGGCTCAGTGCCCATGGCCGGGGCAGGTTGAGCCTCTCACCCACCAACACCCCCAGGTCCTTCTCCCCAGGGCTGCTCCCATCCATCCCTTCTCCCATAAACACAGAGACAGCCTTGTGGAGAACCTTCTCTGGTTCTGCCTCACAAGCATTCAACAACATCAACACAGCACAACTGAAATTCAGTAGATGCAGGGTTATTTATTCCCAAGGCCAGGGGTTATATTCCTTTAAACTGAAAGCTTCTGGGAGAAGACTGAGTGTAAATCCACATCCTGGTTTTTCCAGGTCATTTACTGCACCACAGAGTTGCACACTCATGAGAGGCTCAGACTCTCCATGCTCACACATGGATTGCTGTCCAAAGGGACAAAACTCATTTTGCTGAGTGAACAAGGGAAGTCACAGCCTGAAGCCAGCAAGGACTGAAACACACTGGGTCCCCTGGGACACCCTGGGTGACCTCTCATGTTCCTTGGGCCATGGGGTGTTTTGCACACCCCCACAGTTGCATGGAGGAGCTGCAACACCCCCACTCACTCAGCTTAGCAGCACCCACCTCTACTTCCGCTCTGATTTGCATCTTTCCAAGTATTGTTTAATTTGCAATGTAAAATCAAATTACAGCCTCAGAGATGCAGCCGGAACACCGGGGAACAGAAATCTTCTCCCACTTGGTTTCCATTACTCACCGAGGAAGACGAATGGGGACAGAAGCTTGTTTACTTACAAGTGACCAAAAAAAACCCCTAGAAGTTTGCCAGAGAGGCATTTGAGATCAAACAGGCAGGCAGTGCCAGCCGTGTGTACGTGAGCCTTCCCAGCCCTGCACTGCTGCAGCCCTGCAGGTAGGGAGGCCAGGGGCTGTTAAAAATTAGACAAATTAAGGATGGCTTCCAAAAAATGTGGAAATTACACGGGGAAGTGGCCAAACACACGTACACCCCACCAGGGTGGCCTTGGCAGTTTGTTTGTGAGCCTCCTCTCAGCGGGGACAGGGATGGTGGGGAATGACTTGTGTGCTAATGCACAAGTCCCTGCAAACTTCCTTGGGAAAAACTGCCCCCAAAGGGGTGAGGAAGACAGCCAGGGGTGGTTATTCCAAGCCCAGGGGCTGTGGTCCTGTGGGGTGCTGGGCCCCTGTGGATGCCCCAAGGGTGCAGGATGCGGCCGCAGGGCCTGAGAGCCAGGGCTGGCCCAGACGATGATTCAGCCCACAGGAAGGATCATCTCAGAAGAATTGCTGGACACGATGAGGAAAACTTTCCCAAACAAAGCATTCTCAGCACCACCTGCCTCCCTCCCTCAGCCCCAGCTCCTGCTCTCGAGTAACCTCCAGGCTCCGGTCACCACAACAAAAGTCGGTGGTTTTGTTTTCCCCTTTCCCAAGGTGAGCATTCCCAGGGCACAGCGGGCTCAGGATTCCATCGTGGCCCCTGAGAGCAACACAGAAGCTGCCAACAAAGCCCCTGGCCATGTCCAGTTACAGCCAGCAACCTCAGGGCTGCAAACTTCAGGAGCTGGGTGTACCCAAAATATACAAGCCAGGCTTCCTAAGGAATCCCTAAAGCAAATCCATGGGTCAGAGCACAGCAGGTGCAGAGTTTTGGGGATAACTGCATGTACAGCCCAGGAGTTCTCCCTCCCAGACAGGAGCTCTTAGCAGGAGCATTTAGTCCATGTGACACCACACAGTGAGGTATTTACCTGAAGAACAATTTAAAGACAGATGTGACCTATTTAGAGCTCTGCCAAATATTTCTGTAATTGAATAGACCATCGATTATTTAAATTGCATTAAAAAGGGCTGAATTCAATCCACTTGCTCTTACAAAGCACCATTTCCATGAACCACAACTCTTTTTCCCCCTCTTTAAATATAAACACTTCAAGATGTTCACTTGTCCCTTGCCCTGAAAGGATCCACATCTTTGTATAACCATACACCAAAAAGTTGCTCCAGCCCTTCGTCCCCTTGTCCCTAAATCCAGCTCCCAACACACGTCTCCAAGAAATGCCTGAACACTGGTGGAGGGATTAAGGCACTGAGCTGGTGGGGAGGATGGATTTTATAAATCTAAATTTTTAGATTTATAAATCACCTGGTTTGGGATGCAGAGAAGTGCCTGGGGCAGCTCCAGGGAGAGGACAGGACGGAGCCAAGGGCGGCCTGGAGCCAGTCCATGTGGGATGGCTTGTGGTGGCACCAGCTCTGGCTGGGATGTGCCACCCTCAGCAGGTGCTGCTGGGCTCTTCCTGAACTACAAGGGGCAAGGAGTGCATGGCTGGAGGAGCAAAGGGGGCCCACCCCCACCATCTCTTCAGGCTGGGCTGTGTCCCCCAGCTTCCCCCACTCTGTCCCTGGGCAAACGGTGGCACGGGTGAGGTGCCAGTAGATGGCACTCAATGAGTAGCACGGATCCTCCTCTTTCCCAGGACTAACCTTTCTCCTGCCTGCACATTTCAAACCATTTCCTGGGTGCAATTTTGGCATCACTCAACAGAGGCTGGCACGACCTGGTGCTCCTTGATCTCATCCCTTGTGCTGGGCAACAGAAAAAGCCCTGAAAAATACCCAGTGCCCATTCCCTCAGAGGCCCCAGAGATCTCAGGAAAGCAGATTTTATTATTTTTACTGACATCTCTCACATCTGGGCACACACTGACCATTGTCTGGGTTGTGGATGGGTGACCCAGGGAAGGTGGGAGGGGGTTTCCCCTCCTGGCTCCACAGCCAGTGTGGCAAACCCAGGGCAGCGTCAGCTTGGCCTCAGAGCCCATCCCAGCCCTGCCAGGGCTCACACATCAGGGCTCTGCTGCTCAGAACAAGCTGGAGACAAAAAGAGACCCATTAGATTATCTTGTCTGTGTCTCCTCTACGTGAGGGTTCGATTTCTGGTGCTTTTGTCAAGCCAAGCACTTACATTCCCCTTATCAGGAATCCCAACACAACTGCCTAGGAAAATTGACCATTAACAAGCTCCTCTGATATTTTGCTCAAAGCTTGATTTCTTTTCACTATGAGAAGCTCAAAGACATGTTTTCCTCCATGACCAAAAAGAGCTGCAGTAGTTAAAAACCTGGAGCTGCAGTTTGCTGGGATGGTGGGAGCTGAGCTCACCACTGTGGATGAGAAGCTGCTGTCTTGAAGGAAAGGGGCTGCATTTTCAAATACAAGTTTGAAATTTAAAAAAAATTTAAATTGTATGTATAAAAATGAGAATGAAAAAAAAAAAGCCATTCCCAGCCTAGTTCTGCAAGGAAAACAAGGACCAAAGTCATCCCCAAATCCCTGGACTGTCTCCAGCACATGAGCTCTGCTTGCAGCTCCCACCTCTGCTCCAGGGACACCCAGGGCCACGCTGGCCCCTGACAAAGCTCCCTGCAGATCCTCACTGCACCAGGTTTGTGAGTGGCTCAGGGCATGTCAACAACTGAGTGCTGTGGGAGGAAAGGGCCCTTCTCACCCTGCATTTTTCTTGAGTGAGTTCTGGGCTTGCTGGACTTTCCAGGGGCTGCTGAACATGTAAGACAGCAGGAAACCCAAAGAAAATCGGTTCCCCATTTGGAGCACAACATGCCCCAGAAGCCCCCAAGATGGGGCAGGCCAGGATGGATGGGAAGAGGAAGATCTCAGCTGGCAGCTGGTTTGCAAAACCACAGCCCCACACCTTGGCCTCTCAGAGCCGCAGCGCTGCTGCCTCCACGGCACAGGGAGCAGGGACAGGCTGGAGGGCACAACCTGCCCTGGCTGCTCCACCAGACCCCTCATTTCCCGACAGAATCAAGGGGAAACCAGCTGTTAACAACCTCTCTGGTGCCCAGGAGCCACCACACTCTGGGGTTGTACATCCAGCTCCTGCCCACTGCTGTGGTCAGGGCGAGGAGCACACACCAACCTCTGCTCGCCTCAGGCATGGTGCTTTAAGTCTCTCAGAGAGCCCCAGAATTGTTTGGGTTGGAATGGACCTTAAAGGTCATCTTGTTCCACCCCGTGCCATGGGCAGGGACACCTTCCCTTGTCCCAGGGTGCTCACGGGAACCTGCTCCTGGGATAGCACGGTTCTGTCCACCTTGCCATTCCCCCTGATCTTGCAGCATCCCAAATCCTCAGCTGCTCCCTGGCATCCCAGAGAAAGCTCAGTCTGCACCCAGGATGCTGCCTCACCTACACACCAGCCCATGATTATTTCAAACTCAGAGGTGCAGGTTTCTCAAGGTGTCCCTGCACTCCACCTCAGTTCAAAGCAGGCACCACGTGCAGCCATTCAGACGAAATGGTTCCTCTTAAGTTACAACTCCACATGCACAAGTCACTCCAATCAAAGCCAGACCACCTCCAGAGAGCTGTGCCTTGTCTGATTCATATCTAAACCCACCTGAAATAAAAACCATCCCATGAGCCCCTTGTAGGACAAGGAAACCCCACACCCAGGCCATGTCACCACAGCAATTAACAATACAGCAATTAACAATACAGCAATTAACTGTGCCAGCAATGGGCTCACAGCATGGGGCCCACAAGTGACCCTACACAGGACACCCTCTGCTGGCACCTGAGCTTTGTGCTGTGTCTCCAACCTACAGACCCCTCTCCTCCTGCAGCCCTGCCCTTGTCACAGCCGTAACAGGTTTAGGGGACTTGGGCACTCACAGTGGAGAGGCAGCAGACAAAGCTGAGCTGCTCCTGCTCCCAAAGCAGGGTTGGATGTCCTAAGCAGCTTTAAGGCTCTCAGTTCCTGCCCAACAGCACCGAAAAGTACTCGGAATGTGGGGAAGAAGATCCCTGCACAATTCCAGCCTGGCCCTCCAGCCCACCTGCCACCCAATCCCCGGAGAGCACAACTCCCAACCGACCCACTACAAATTACCCTTCAGGCCCCATCCTCCCACCCTTTACAAAAAATCCCTGCCAGATGTGTGGCAGGAGCACGTACCCCTGCACAGCTTGTTCTGGGCTGCCATGCCCCTGCAGCCGCTGGCGCTGAGCAGCCCGGTCCCTGCGCCGAGTGCTCCAGCCCAGCCCCGGCGAGGGAGGAGCAGCTCCCAGCGCCTGTGTCCTGTCCTGCCCACCACTGCCTGCCTTTGTCTGGGGACTGCAGAGAGTTCACTGCAGGGACAGGCAGAGGCAGTGAAAGGAAAGTTAATGAAGTTTATGGGGTGGATCAGGTTCACCAGGGAGTTTATGAAGCGCTGCCTGGAGAGCAAAGAGCAAACGGACAGCATCTTTTCCAGATCAGGATTGTTCCCAGGGAGCCCTTGAAAAACACCCCCCAAGTGCCTCAGTCATACTCTGATCTACAGATGAGGGTGGGCAGGCCCTGGCACAGGGTGCCCAGAGCAGCTGTGGCTGCCCCTGGATCCCTGGCAGTGCCCCAGGCCAGGCTGGACAGGGCTCAGATCAGCCTGGGACAGTGGAAGCTGTTCCTGCCCGTGGCAGAGGTGGAACTGGATGATCCTTAAAGTCTCTTCCAGCCCAAAGCACTCTCTGATTCCACGATGTTATCTTCTTGTTATCTCCTTGCCAGGAGCCCTTTAAAGGCCAGGTCAGCACCAGGGCTGCAGCTGGAGCAGTTTTTGCCCTCTCACAGAAGCCACCTCCACCCAACCCTGCACAGCTCTGCCATGGTGATCCAGGGGACTCTCTTGGCACAGCCCTGGGCACTGGTTATTGTTTGGCTTTCCTTTATCTGCAGATCTCAAAGCATTTTGTAAATGTTAAACCTCCAAGCCTCTCCAGGGAACAAAACTCTTTCTGCTATTGTACAGATGGAGAGACTTGCCCAAAAATGAGGGCAGAGCTAGGGAAGCAGCAGAGCCCAGAGCTGAGCCAGCTCAGCTTCTTATTGGCACAAAGTTTGACACAGATTATCCCTGGAAGACCTGCGTGGACAAATACAACTCCTGGGAGAAGCACTCACTCTCCAGGTGGGAAAGCCTGGCATGCTGGAGCACCCAAAAATTTATTTACAACTGGTGCTCCAAACCACAACGTCTCACCCATCTTTCAGTTTTCTTCTTTGGGTAAAAAAAAACAAAAAACCAACCAGTTCTACAGTTTCAACTTTTTAGAAAATTATTTAAAGAAAACAGAACAAAAAACCACAATGATTTTAAAAATACAAAGCAAGCTGGGGGAGAAGGGCTCTTCTCTATTTCTGAGCTGACCCAGGAGGGCTGGGCAGGGCAGGGCAGGGCAGGGCAGGGAGCTAGAGGAGATGCTCCTGCCTGGCTCTCAGATCCTGCTGGCCATGGGGACTGTGAGGAGCTCCCCATCTTTTCACTCAGTTTTATTTCCCATGCACTTCAATTTAAAGGAACCTGAGGGCCAGCAGGAATTAGGAATTCAGTGCCACCCAGCATAGCTTTGCCCAGTGCTCCAGGGAAATGCTGCAGTGAGCCAGATGGGATGGAATTGTACCAGCACTTCACCCAGGACATCACTCAGGGCCTGTAGGCTCCAGCTAAGGGAGAAACCCCAAATAACTGAGTGTCTGGGATGGGAAGGAGCCAGCACAAGGGTGCCCTGGCAGATGGAAAACCTCACAGGAATGAAGACAAGCAGCAGCAGGAGCAGCTCAGCACAGGCATCCTCTGGGATGCACAGACCTGCTCTGCTTGGGCTGTAAAGGTGTTGGGAGAAGCTCTCACAGGAAGCAAGCGAAGTGCTGGGCCTAAGAAACCTCCAGTGCTGACTAAAACCCAAGAGAACCCCAGAGGTTTGCTGTGAACTCATGATTCCAGACATAACTTCCCTGAGATGCCTCAATTCCCAGATCCTTCTCAGAGCATCATCTCTTCCCCAAGCTCAGGATCTCAGGTGACTGACACACCTCCAGTTTCTGACCCACACCTGGTGCTCTGCACCACAGGAAACCTGGAGGGGCAAAACTGGCCATGAAGAAGGCATGGAGTGATAGGACAAGGGGGAATGGCTTCCCACTGCCAGAGAGCAGGGTTAGATGTGATTTTGGGAAGAAATTCTTCCATGTGAGAGTGGTGAGGCCCTGGCACAGGGTGCCTGGAGCAGCTGTGGCTGCCTCATCCCTGGAAGTGTCCAAGGCCAGGCTGGATGGGGCTTGGGGCAACCAGAGATAGTGGAAGGTGCCCCTGCCATGGCAGGGGTGGACCAGGATGAGCTTTGAGATCCCTTTCAGCCCAAACCAGCCTGGGATTCTGTGAAGAACATGTAAAAACCCCGCAGGACAGAATTCAGGACTCATTTTCCACTCCAAGCTGCTCACATCCAAGTGGTGTTTCCAGCGTGACAGAACTCACTTGGATCAACCTCACGCTTCCCTGCGGAGCCAGGCAGTTCCTGGAAAGCCAGCACAGGGACAGCAACACCTCAGTGCCACGAGCCCTGGAAAGGGGGAGCACCAGAACTGCCAGCCCCTTCCATGGCTTCCCTGCACCTCGGGAAGGAGCCAGACAGGACATGAGGCAGCTCTTGGTGGCCGATGGGGAGAGGTCAGGCAGAAGCCTCCAGGCACCTCGGCCAGAAACAGCAGCAGCTTAACATTCAACGAGCCCCAGGTCTTGAGTTCTGCACTAATGGAAATTGAGAGGACCTGAGCAGGGGCTCTGCTGCCCACAAGGCAGCCCAAGCTCCTTCCCCTTCAGCTGTTTCGCCCTGGTCGCTCCTGCAGCCGCTCCAACCTCAGAGGCTGCTCCTTACATCACAGCCAGGCAGCAGAAAATGAAGCAAACACAGCTGGGATGGGCACCACTGGGGCTCCACACTCAAAGGGGAATTGGACTCAAGCAAACCCAGATCAGGAGTGGCAGGCGTGAAGGTCAAGCAAGAAGGTGCAAAGTGGAGCTGTCTGGGCGAGGAGAAGCTGTGGATGGCAGCCTTGGGGTGCTGGGGGGTGCTCCTCAAGGAAGCTCAACATGCAGGCCCCCCCCAAGGGTTCAGATCAGCTCAGCTGGCCAAACCCACTCTGCCATTTCTCTCCATCCTGCACCTTCAGACCCCACTGATTTCCATGGAACTGCTTAATTAATTAAAGTGGTGATGGCTGCTGGGCTTCATGATATCAACAGTGAATCAACAGCAGGTGGGTGGGCAAAGAGAAGGGGGACAAGAACCAGGAGAGCTCCAGGGTTTGGGGCAAATGCTGCCCAGGTGGGACCACTGCCATCAGGAGAGCAGCCACACACCCAAGGACAGGAGCTCAGGACCCACTCCCTCCATGCCCACCAGTGCCATATCCCCAGGACTGGATGTGCCAGGATGGAAATGGCTTTTGGTCTGCACATCCCTGGGCTCAGGCGATACCTTTGGATTGTCCCAAGTGACTCTTCAGAGGCAGAGACAACAAGGCTGGCCCAGAGCTCGATGGTGCAATCCCAGATCAAACTAACCCTGCTCCTGGGATGCACCTCCCATCCTAAAGCAGCCACAGGGTACAGAGGTGAGAGTCCTCCCATTAATGGCACAGGCAGAGCCTCCTGCCTCAGTGCCCAGCACCTGCGAGGCCAGAGAGCCCCTCATGCCATGACAAGGTGCCCCAGCCCTCGTGGGGCAAAGCCCCCAGCCTTTCCTGGGAGAGGTTTTAGAGTTAAAGCAACACCGGTAGTGGGATTGTCAGCAGCACAAATGCACAATCAGGAGGGGAAGATGTGGGGGGAAAGCATCCAACTGGCGAATATAATACTTGGAAGGAAAAGCAGATTTTTAAAAAAATAAAAAATGAGGGGGTGGCAAAAAAAAAAATCTCAGGAAGTCATCTAGTCATTCCTGCTCTTTGCAGAAACAATAGACTCGGGATGCTGGCTAAGTTATAAATAATCCTGCTGGCTACACAACACAAATCCAAGACAGGAGCAGGGTAACTATCAGCTCCATGGAAAGTGAGTCACTACCTTCTTACAGCATTCCCAAAAAGGGAAAACACCACGGCCCCTCTCCCACTCTCCTGGCTCCACTGGCCAGGACCCCATCCCGGAGGGGCGGGAGCAGCTCGGTGGCTCTGAGACAGGGGCACCCTGAGCCACAGCGAGCTCCAGCAGCACTGAGGCTGATCCCAAGGCAAAGCAGGACACACAGCCTGACACTCAGGGAATCACAGAACACTGAAATACCCTGAGCTGGAACGGACTCACAGGGATCATCAGTCCAGCCCCTGGCCCTGCCCAGACACCCCAACAATCCCACCCTGCCCATCCCTGGCAGCGCTGTCCAAACGCTCCTGGAGCTCTGGCAGCCTCGGGGCTGGGACCATTCCCTGGGGAGCCTGGGCAGTGCCAGCACCCTCGGGGGGAAGAACCTTTCCCTGAGCTCCATCCCAAGCCCTGACACAGCTCCAGCCGTTCCCTGGGCTCCTGGCCCAGAGCAGAGCTCAGCCCCTGCCCCTGCGCCTCCCCTCGGGAGGAGCTGCAGCCCCCGAGGAGTCTCCCCTCAGTCTCCTCTGCTCCAGCTGAACGAGCCAAGTGCCCTCAGCCGCTCCTCAGAGCCTTCCCCAGCCCCGTGTCCCTCCTTTGGACACTCCAACAGCTTTGGATCCTTCTGATACTGCAGACACTGCGGGACCAGTGGCAAGAAAGCTCAAATTGGGGAAAATAATGGGAAGCCACCAACTCCACAACATCCTTCTCTTTAGAAAGGAAGTTGCCATTGTGAGATGCTTTGGCTGAGCTGTTTTCCAGATCCCTCCTCTAAACCTGAGAGCAAGCACAGAGATGAGCAAAGTCAACATGCCTGAAGATGCTGGTGAAACTGCCTCAGGAAGGGTGGGTGTGCCAGGGCCTCTGCCCCAAACACAGTCCTGAGGGAGGGACATGGCCCCTCTGGCCTGGCAGCTCTCAGGGCAAAAGGAAGATGCATCTTCTTGGACACCCAGAACATCTTTGTGGCTTCTCTGTGTTTGTGGCTGACCAGGACATGGAGCACAAAGTGCATGGGGTGCACCTGGGGTGTCCCTGCACAGCCACAGCCCCAAGGAGCCCCCGTGTCAAGAGCAGAATCATGGAATCATGGAATGGTTTGAGCTGGAAGGGACCTCAAAGCCCACCTCATTCCACCCCTGCCATGGGCAGGGACACCTTCCACCATCCCAGGGTGCTCCAAGCCCTGTCCTACCTGGCTTGGACACTTCCAGGGATGGAGAGTCTCCAGCCTCTCTGAGCAGCTGATAAAGGGAAAGAGCTTCCCAACTGGAGATTTGGAAGTGACATAAGTTCTCCTTTCTTAAAAAAAAAAAAAAAAAGCTTCCTGACTTGTTATTCCATTATCCAGATCTGGAAATGTAATCATATTAGTTCAGCTGCATTAACACAACAAAAAAACTCAACAAAAACTGTCTTAAAGATTGAATTGATCTCCAAGGAATGAAGAGAAAGGAGAACAAAAGTCAGAAACCCGGAGCAAGCAGATCCCCTTGTGACCGCCATGGCCAGCCCAGCATCCAAGCCACTCTCTGACAACACACTCACAGAGGATGTGAAATAATCAGGATGTGAGGTGATTTTTAAGAGCTTTTTTTGCCAGGTAGGTGAGGTAAAAGGTCAGCAAGAGACATGTGAGCACACCCAGCTCAGCAACGTAATGCCGAGTTTGTCACAGAGCTTAACTCAGCTTAAACAGACCTCAGCCAAGGGGGAAAATCCAGCCTCGAGCCAAGTGGGAAGTCCAGGCAGCTCTGAGGGACTGTGGGGATGTGCAGTGTGGGCTCAGCAATGCTATGGCTCCCAAAACCTTCAGCAGCCCAAGCAGCAGCAGAGCCCCAGCTCCTGTTCTCTGGTGCCTGGGGAGCACAGCCCAAAGCGTGGCCTCGGTGGGAAGGGGCCTGGGGCAGCCACTGCTCCAGCTGAAGTGAGAAACCAGACAGCCCCAATCCCGAGCCCAGGAGCTGCAGCCAGGGCCCTTCCAGGGAACACCAGGAGCTCCCAAACCCCCCTGATGGGCTGGGAAAATGTAGTGAACCCTCCCTGGCTTGGGCTGAAAGGGACTTCAAAGCTCATCTCATCCCACCCCCTGCCATTGGCAGGGACACCTTCTACTGTCCCAGGCTGCTCCAAGCCCCAGTGTCCAACCTGGCCTTGGACACTGCCAGGGATCCAGGGGCAGCCACAGCTGCTCTGGGCACCCTGTGCCAGGGCCTCCCCACCCTCCCAGCCAGGAATTCCTTCCCAATATCCCACCCAGCCCTGCCCTCTGGCACTGGAAGCCATTCCCTGTGTCCTGTCCCTCCAGCCCTGGTCCCCAGTCCCTCTCCAGCTCTCCTGGAGCCCCTTCAGGCCCTGCCAGGGGCTCTGAGCTCTCCCTGGAGCCTTCCCTTCTCCAGGTGAACACCCCCAGCTCTCCCAGCCTGGCTCCAGAGCAGAGGGGCTCCAGCCCTTGGCACCTCTCCATGGCCTCCTCTGGCCTGGCTCCAGCAGCTCCACGTCCTCCTGCTGCTGTTCCCCAGGGCTGGGGGCAGCTCTGCAGGTGGGGTCTCACCTGAGGGGGCAGAGGGGCAGAATCCCCCCCTGCCCTGCTGCCCACGCTGGGGGCTCAGCCCAGGACACAGCCAGGAGCGGAGCTGCCACCAAAACCAAGTTGTTAGAGAAGATTTAATCCCTCTGCCTCATGGGGCTGGAGCTCCTGCACCTTACAGGCCTCAGAATGACCACCCAGCCAGACAAACCCAATTTGGGAGGAAAGATGGGAACGCTTTGATCCGTGGGACAAGAAATGATGCAACCCTGCCTTCAAATTTTTTCTTCAAAACGGGAAAAAAACCCCACCAACCAACCAAGCAACCATATGTGATGGGGAGGCACATCCACCTTCCCACAGCTTCTTGAGCCATTCATCATTTGGATAAAATCCAGTTTCACATTGAAATTCAGCTGGACTTTCAAATGCAAATCCGAGGAGAAGAGCAACATATGGTAGAGGTTAGTGCGTATTTTTCCTAATTAGATGGCAAACTGCTGCTTTGTATAACAATGTTAACGGGGCAGGAGGAGCCTTTGCAAGGGAGACCACATCACTTCAGAATAAAATGTCCCAGAAAGCAGAAGGGGCCCAGGCCACCCCCGCTCTCAGGGAAGGTCACGCACTGGCTGCCACCAGGATGGGTTTTGTCACTTGGCAAAAGTGACATTTGTCCCCCCAGCTTGGGCAGGACAAGGCAGAAAGGTAAGAGAGGGGATTGGCAACCAGAGACCCCAAGGCTTCTCCTGAAGGTCTTTGGCTTCTTCCAGATCAGGTTGTCCCCTGGGGCACCCCTGGGTGCCAAACACACACCTGGGAGGGCTTTTGGAGGGGAAAACCTTACTGATTCCTCACCCCAAGGGCCACAGGTAAAGGAAGGATGGGCAGAAGATGCTTCAGAACCCCCTGAGAAGGGGAGGAACAGCTCTGATGAAAGCAGTGCCCAGCAGCCACCACCAAACCTGCTGCCACCAGTCCCCAGGAGAGGCAGGTGCCACCACCAGAGGTGACCCCAGAGCTTGCTGGCCACATCCAGTGCCCTCTGACAGGACACAGGGAGCATCACCCACTTTCCTGGAAGGTTATTCCCAGCTAGGACAAGTCAAGGTTTATAGATGACTGTCCTTTGCCATGCTTAGTCCGAAAAAAGCCACCTCCTCATGTCCCTTTGTGCTGGAGGCTGCCCTTCCTCCCAGCCTTGGCCCCAGAGGCTCTGATACGAAGCTCATTTATTTATTTTCAGTCCCTGTCTAACCAGGCAAACTCCCCTGCTAGAAAAAGCTTATGCCACATTAACTTCACCTCCTTCTTACTCCTGACGCAATCCCCAGCTAAATTTAGAGGAAGACGTTGCCTGAGGTCACTTTGGAGGTGGGGGTGTGCTTCCCAGGGTTCACAGGCAGATGGACAATGTTTTTTAGATTTTACTTCCTGCTGGCTTTGGAGCTGGGCTACCTGGCGAGTTAATTGAAAAATTCAGGATTAAAAAATGAGGGCAGATGTCCTGGACTGTCTCTTTCCCTTCTTTACTGGGGGAGTAAGGCACTGGAGGCAACTTTCCTCCAGAAACATTAATCAGGGCAGGGAGAAGAGCATCCAAACAGCCACTGCAGACACTCTCAAAAGTTGAACCAAGACATCTCCCCCCAGAGCTCAGATTTTCCCTTTCTGATATTTGTTCAGATGTACTTACACCCTGCAAGACAGGGACAGACACACCAGGATCTCTGCAACCAATTGGCAAAACTCCCACCCTCCATTCTCTCCCAAACCAGAGGCAGGTCCCTGTTTGGATGGCAAAGGAGAACAGCCCCAGCGGCTGCTCCTGGGGAGGACACACCTGGGGACCCTGCTGCCAGTTTGAATCTTGCCCAGGAGATGGATCCTCTGGCACAAAAACCCCAACAGTGACAAACCTGTGGGCACAATGACATCTTTGGGCACTGCTTTGCTGTGATAGGGGGGTTTGGCCTGGTCCCCACTCCCTGGGGAGCATTGTGGGGGTCCTGTCCCCTGTCTGTCCCCCCAGATGGGCTCTCTGCTGTTGCACAGACCCACTGTGGTGCCACAAGAGCTCTGTGCCTGGTTTGCCTCAGGTGATCCCCAATCCTCAGCTATACTCCCAGGCCCCTGTACAATTACACATTCAGTACCACAATGTATTTCAAACTGTATTTCATGCCTCATTTGGCAACAAAATTAATTAAACTCTAAGTCACCACTGAAGGAGGGCAGCACCTCTTCCCTCCGTGGGTGTACAACTCAATTTGTTTAAGCTAATGTGCAAATCAAAGCTTGCCAAGTATTTGGGGACCTCGTGGCAGAGGGGGCTCTGAAGTGTGCAGGGGATGGGCTCTGCTTGGAAGGGACAAGGCACTGACTGTCCAAGCACAGGGCAGCCTCTGAAAGAACTCTGATTTCCTGAAAAGCAATTCCTCCTCCATCAGCACCAGGCACCTGCACTCAGGCCAACATATCATCCCAGGGGTTTGTGGGCCTGGGAGCTGCCCACTAGCTGGAAATCACAGAATCCCTGAATATCCTGAGCTGGAAGGAACCCACAGGGATCACCAGTCCAGCCCCTGGCCCTGCCCAGACACCCCAACAATCCCACCCTGTCCATCCCTGGCAGCGCTGTCCAAACGCTCCTGGAGCTCTGGCAGCCTCGGGGCTGGGACCATTCCCTGGGGAGCCTGGGCAGTGCCAGCACCCTCGGGGGGAAGAACCTTTCCCTGAGCTCCATGCCAAGCCCTGACACAGCTCCAGCCGTTCCCTGGGCTCCTGGCCCAGAGCAGAGCTCAGCCCCTGCCCCTGCGCCTCCCCTCGGGAAAAGGGGCACTGAGTGGATCACCTCCCGTCCTGGTTTCCCAGGCTGACCAGGTTGAGGCCCCTGCATGTATCCAGCTGGGCTGGTGGCTTGAGGATGTGCCAGGGAATCCCTAGCACCTGGTCCTGACACTGCCCAGGTCCCTTGTCCTGGCCACACAGGGACTGGTGGGCGATTCAGTGCCCCTGCTCCCAGCTGTTTGGAGAGGCTGGAGAAGGCATGATATCCCAGCCCACACAGATGGGAATCCAACAGGCAGATAGAACCATGGAATGATTAGAGTTGGAAGGGACCAAAAAGCTCATTCCCACCCCGTGCCATTGGCAGGGACACCTTCCACTATCCCAGGCTGATCCAAGCCCCCTCCAGCCTGGCCTTGGACACTCCCAGGGATCCAGGGGCAGCCACAGCTGCTCTGGGCACCCTGTGCCAGGGCCTCCCCACCTCACAGCCAACAATTCCTTCCCAATATCCCATCCAGCCCTGCCCTCTGGCACTGGAAGCCATTCCCTGTGTCCTGTCCCTCCAGCCCTTGTCCCCAGTCCCTCTCCAGCTCTCCTGGAGCCCCTTCAGGCCCTGCAAGGAGCTCTGAGCTCTCCCTGGAGCCTTCCCTTCTCCAGAGGAACACCCCCAGCTCTCCCAGCCTGGCTCCAGAGCAGAGGGGCTCCAGCCCTTGGCACATTTCCATGGCCTCCTCTGGACTTGGTCTTGATGTAGGTAAACTTTTTGACATCTGAGACAGCTTTATTGGCCCTACATCACTGGCTCCCTATCAGCTCCCTCCTTCCCCTTCCCTGGAAATGGCTCTGGGTGAATCCCTTCATCCTGTACCTGGAGCAGGGAGCACAGGCTGGGCAGAAGTGAAGAGGATCCTCACCAGGCCACCAAGACAACAGAAACTGCAGTCAGAAACCAGGTATTTATAGTGTCCTTCAGTTGTGTGGGCATTGGGAATGTAGTGCCAGGTGAGAGATGAGGCCCACCAGGGTAACAGCACTTTGCATTAAATTCACACCCTTATGACACCCATTTGTTGCCTCAAATTAAAAATAATACCACTAATAATTGCAGCTTGAGTGTCACTGCACACAGCCATTCACAGTGGAGATGCTCCAGGTCGAGGAGCTGGTCACACGTGGGACACGTGCTGGAGCAGGGCACCCCACAGGGCATGAGGAATTGCAAATTAGCAGCAGCAAGGTCCAGCAGCAACACTTGCCAGAACTGCTGGGCCCCTTCCAAAGCCATCTCTCCCCTTTGGAAAGGGCACAACAAGCGTGGAGGCCTCGAGCTGGGAGGCTGAGCCAACACGTGCTGCTCGGGCAGCCCTGGGTTAGGGCAGGACTGGAGGTGAACTCAGGCAGAGCTGCTGCATCCAGCACCAAACCCCAGAGTCCTGCCTTCCAGAGACCATCTAAGAGCTTGGAATGGAGATGAAAGCCCTGAGGAAAAGGGCAGTGACAGAGGGAATTCACAGAATCCCAGAATGGTTTGGATTAGAAGAGACCTTACAGTTCCATCCACTGGAAGGGACACCTTCCACCATCCCAGGCTGCTCCAAACCCCATCCAACCTGGCCCTGGACACTTCCAGGGATCCAGGGGCAGCCACAGCTGCTCTGGGCACCCTGTGCCAGGGCCTGCCCACCCTCACAGCCAGGAATTCCTTCCCAATCTCCCATCCAGCCCTGCCCTCTGGCACTGGAAGCCATTCCCTGTGTCCTGTCCCTCCAGGCCTTGTCCCCAGTCCCCCTCCAGCTCTCCTGGAGCCCCTTCAGGCCCTGCAAGGGCCTCTGAGCTCTCCCTGGAGCCTTCCCTTCTCCAGGTGAACACCCCCAGCTCTCCTTTGATTTCCTTTGATAATGGCTAAACAGTAACATTTACTTTGAAACAAGTGGTCACACCAAGGGGCTGGCAAGCGAATTTTTCTGCTTTGCCTTTTTCTGTTGTGGTGGCTTTGTGTTTGGTGTGTTTGGTGACAGTTTGCATGGGCACTCCACAAAAACACAGCCTGGATCCCAAACTTGAACAGGAAGTGCCAGTTCTAAATATCAAGTCCCATATTGCACACCTCATGTCTGCCTTTCATCATCCATCAAAATAGCAAGTGGAGCCCAGCACTCCCACTTTAGCATAAGCAAAACATGTGGGAACTCGAGGCAGTTAGTAGGAAAACGTGATACAGCCTTGCTAATAAAAGCTCCTGCTTTCCTCACTATGGAAAACAGTTGCAAATGGGTTTCTGCAGCCCAGGACTCGACTGCTGACAGCACGGTGACAAAAACGCTGTGCTTGGCTCTTCCCAGCCCTGCCTGCCGTGGTGTCCCTGCAAACCACCCAGCTCCAGAGCAGAGGGGAGCCCAGCACCAGCCTGCTGCACCAGACCCTGCCCATCCCACTCAGAGCTTCCTAACACAGAGCTGCCTGCACGCTCGAAATAATTAAACCTTCAAACAGCTCCCCCATAGCACCAATTAAAGAGACAACCTCAGCTTTCAGAGAATTTATGACTCTCAGTGCTGTTGCCACAGGTATCCAAGTTTGTGCGTTGTTTAAAGCGGGTTTCAAAGGGGATCCGGGCTCGCCTCCCTCCAGGGAGAATCCATTTGCTTTGTTCACCAGACTATAACTTAAACTTTGTTACATGCACCAGCTTGTAACCCTTTGAAAAACTCCCTGCTTCACCAGCTTCAAATGGACTTGATGAACTTCCCCCGATCAAAGCAATTCCCTCACAGGGAGCCTCAGCTCACGAGCGAGGAAGCACCCAAGGAATTTGGGGGTTAGGAATCACAGCACGGACCAGGAGGGGACTCGCCCTTCCAAACCCACCCGAGAGCCCAAACAAAGAGCCCAACCCACTTCGGCACAAAGCACGAAGGAAAAGGCTCTTAATGCTGAATTCACTTATTTAAAAGGGGAGGAAAAGAAAAAAAAATAGCAGAGGTTTTTCTTGTTGAGAGCAGAATAATGTCAGCAGGGAGACCCCTGGGCTCCCGTCCCAACAGGACCCAGTCTTGGCACCCCACAGCACTTGGGATGGGAAGGGAGATGGTTGCACACCCTGCACATTACCCACAGGTGGAAGCGCTGCTCGTGTGCTGCTCCAGATGTTTTACCTCGCACAGCCACGTGCCTTGGGTTTATTTCCCTGCTCTGCAGAGCCCAAACCCCTTTGCTGGCGTGAAGGTGCAGCCTGCACACACCAACCCTGCCAAAAACTCAGCAGCCACGAGGCCACAGCACAAATCTGCTGCCTCCAGCCACTCCCACTGCCTCGATGTCAATTAAAATGGTCATTTCCATGTGAAATTCAGCCCCAGTGGTTTCCTGCTCGAGGCAGGGCTTGATGAAGCACTGGGAGGGAGCTTGCTGCAGCTCAGATTAGTCATTTATGAACTATGATCCGATGGGGGACACGCTCTGAGAATGTTTTGCTACTGCAAGTAACAAACACTTTTTGGGGAAGGGACGGTGAAACCCTGTGAGGAGCAGGACAACAGGCACGGGCTGAGCATCCTGGCTAAAATAAAACCCATAAATAAAAGCAAACAGCCCATGCTGGAAAACACTGGTTGCAGATCCCAGCCCCAGGAAGACCAGCTTCCCGTGGTGACCTATATGTGCTATAAATGCTGCAGCCACGGGCTGGGTGACGTCAGCTCCATCCTTGTGGCAATTGTTGGGTCTCTCCTTGCCAAGAAAAGGCAAAGCGGAGGTGCTGAATTGTCCATGCGGCGGGGGAGCAAAACCAGTTCCTCCCCGGAGCATTTGAGGACAGAAATGAGGGAAACAGTGGCAGGGCTTAAAATAAAAGCAGGAGGCAAATAGGAAAGCAAAGGGATCTTGAAGCTGGAGGGTTTGCATGAACACTTTGAATTTGTCTGGCCTTGGGGAGAAAAAGGGGTTCCCTTGGTAAAGGGGAGCCAGCAGCTTGGCCAGGGCAGTTATCAGAAATATGTAACTGTTAAGGCTGGAAAAGATCTTAAAGATGTTCAAGTCCAACTGTCAGCTCAGCACCATGTTCACCACTAAAGCAGGTCCTCAAGTAGCCACCTGTTTTGAACACTTCCAGGGATGGTGATTCCATCACTGCCCTGGGCAACCTATGCCAATGGTTTACAACACTCCTGGTAAAGAAATTTGGAATTTGAAAAGGATTTTAATTTGAGGCAATTTTATCACTGGGATTCCCTGTTTCAAATGCCTCTGTTCCTTTATTTACCATTTGGACTTTGGAAGCAAGAATCTAGTTTTGGCCAAGACTGAGCAGTCAGTGCTTTGCTCCCTTCCCTCCTCACTTCCCTGGGGAGGAAAGAGCCTGGAGATAATAGCTCATCTGGAGGGGAAAAATAATAAAAGCTGCACACAGCCCCAGCATTTCCACAAGGAGATGGGAAGAGGGAGATCATGAATTCCCATGTCCAACAGAACTACACCGACCCAGTGATGGGTTCCCATACTGGGTGGGCAGAAATACCAATACAATACAATAAAACACCAATATTTCTGGCACAGGAGACAACATTGGTTTGTTATCTTGAGGTTACCACAATAAGCCCAAATAAAGAGCTCCTGGCTCTGTGGTGCACAGCACCGAGCTAAGACTCACACAAATCAGTGTTTGCTTCTCCTTTGCAGGCAGAGGGGAAATGCTGCACTGCCTTCACTGCTGGTGCAGGCCCCTGGCTGAAAAGTGCTTGGCACATTAAAGATGAAGCCCAGGCCTTCCTGCATGGCAAGATTTAGGGTGCTCATGTCCAGGTCCAGGTTATGGTGTGGCTGTGGCTGTGAGGTGCTGTGCTCCCCCAGCAAGTCCAGATCTCCAAATCCAAGGACCATCTGCTCTCCACCCTCTGACCACATCAGGGTTAATGATGACTCCAAATCAAATTTTGAGCTGGATGGTTGCCTGTGTCTTGGGTCATGACCAAGGCCAGGTTGGATGGGGCTTGGAGCAACCTGGTCTAGTGGAAGGTGTCCCTGCCCATAGCATGGAGTGAAAAAAGATGAGCTTTAAGGTCTCTTCCAAGCCAAAGCATTCCACGATTCTGTGAATTCTAACTAGTACCTGATTGGACCTTGCTGTCAATCAGTGAATAAAGCTAAAGCAACAAGGGAGAACAACCTCTTGCCATTTTCTAGGGCCTTGTTTAGACACCTTAGATCCTTCTAACAGGCAGAGCACAGCCCTGTGCATGGCACAACTTGCTGATGTCTTACTGCAGTTATTCACCCCACCAGCAAAAAGCCAAAGATTCAGGAGCAAGGAGAAGTCTCAGATGAAATTTGTCCCCTGATCTGAGGCCAAGGATGGCTGACCAAGGGATAACTGCTGCTAGAGCAAAGCTCTTGCCCTACACCCAGCCCTGAGCTGCATTCCCCAGTGAGGATGCCCACGGCAGGATGAGGGAGCCTCTGCCGCGTCCGAGGCTGGGACAGCAGGGATTGTGCAACATCCCTCAGTGCAGTTGTATAACACCAGTGCTCTGTTTTCATGAACTGCTCACAGTCAGGCTCAGAGAGCAGCAGCCCAGAGGAAGGGTGGTGTCAACATCACCTTTCACTCACCCGAAAGAAAAGAAGGGGTGGGGGGAGAATCAAAGATTTGGTGCCGTTTGGGCTGGAGGGGGCCTGGCTGTGCCGCAGGGCCCCGCTCCAGCCTCTGCTCCTGGCCAGCACCATGGACCCGGCAGCCAAGGCAGGCTCTGAGCAGGAAACGGATTAATGGGAGCTCCTGCACTGCTCTTCTCCCCCCAGCGTGTAGCACGTCTTTTGTGGATTATTTTAACAGCACGAGGCACACAAGGAACACTCGCTGCAGAGATCAGCTTCCATCTGGGTTAACCCAAGAGTTTTCTCCCCTCCAATTTCCTCCAGCGCCCACTCAACAGCTTCCCTCCCTGCAAAAGTGTTTGCTCAAAACCATCTTGACATGCAGCTAAACAGCTCAGTCTGAGAGCATCACATTTCCCAGGCCCAGGAGGGCAGGAGCAGGGCAGGGCAGAGCCCCCATCCTGCGGCTGCAGGTTCCTCAGTGCCCCACCGAGGTATCAAAGCTGCTCTCCAGAAATCCCAGCCCAGGCTCTGGGATGCCTCCCAGTGTCACAGCACAGCCCAGAGGTGTTCAGCAAGAAGGGCAAATTAGCTGAACTTCCCTCATGCCAGAGGATGTGTGAGACCTGCACAGAGCAGCTTCCCTGGGCATTAATACCCTGGCACAACACTGTCAGGAATTCTCCACCTGAGCCTCAAATCAACGAGCATATTTTCAGTCTCCAACTGCAGCCACATCTCCAGCCCAGTCCTCCCAACGGCTCTGCTCCCAAAACCCTTGGATGTCGGCATCTCTGGTCCCCTCTTGGCACCCTGGAGGGCTTTGCAAGATCCCTTTGAGCATGTTGAGATCCCACCCAACAGCAGGGAGCTGCTGAAGGGGCTGCATGGAGCAGACCCCCAAAGTGCACCGGGAATGAGCCACCACCACCCTGTCTCCAGAGTGGAACAGCAAAAGTCTTCCAGGGCAGTGCAGACACCTCTAAGCAGCTTAGAGAACAGCCCTGTCTGCTCCCAGGCTCCTGGAGCAGTGGGACAACAACCTCCAGCTCAGGCAGCAACTTCTTAATGAGAGACAGCTCAGCAAGAGCAGCTTTGCCCACCCAGAGGCACATGGAGCAACAAGGAAACCATCCAGAGAAACGGCAGCAGAGCACCACCAGAAAAACACATCACCAAAGCACAAACCCCCCTCCCCTATGGTGTTTCTGGAACCAAACACAAATTTATTGCAAGAAACATTATGATATAAGGGGAAAAAAAAGTAAGATGACAGTACCTGATCCTCCAAACTGAGTGCTCGCAAGGGTCGTGGGTCTGTTTTTTCCATTAGCCACTGGCAAGGGAAACATCTAGAAAAACAAGGAGATGAGAGAGAAGGGAAGAGAAAAGAGATTTCAGTATGTTGGTTTTACTGTGCTGCTGCACAGGGGTCACACTGGGGGAGGGAAGGGGGGAAGACAGCCTGTTATTGATGCAAAAAACTTTCCTCGTGTCCCTGCTCCATCGCTCAGGATGGGCAGGGGGAGGCACAGCTTTGCTCTGACACACATCCCCCACGTGTACAAGCCCTGCTTCCTCAGGGGCAGCTGGAAACCAGCCAAGGAGCATCCCTGCTGTGGTCCAAACCAACACTTTCATCTCAAAATTGCTCACCCTGGCTATAGGTGAGCCCTGGGGAAAGGCCGACTCCGTTCATAAACAGCCAGCAGGATAATGACAGCAAAGCTCATTTCATCCCTCATTATCCCATCTCCCACAGTGGTCCTGGTCCCATCCCACACCTTCAGCCACGTGCAGTGCCTGGGCAGGACAAGGGCTGCCCGTGGGTCCAGCAGGGAGGACTCAGGGATGAGCCCCCAGCCTCATGGAGCAGCTCCCACCCCGCTGCTCTGGGGGCTCCAGCAGCACCAGGACCTGACACAGCCCTGGGGCCTGGGGGCAGAAGCTGCTCCAAGGGCAAAGACAGCTACTCATGATTTTAAAAATTCATATATTTCACAGATTTGGTCGCTCTGGGGACTTGTTTGTTCTATCACTGCAGCTTCATTATCACAACTGAGTCTCTCCTGCCAGGAGCTTCCTCAAAAATACTGTACACCTCATCACCTAACCTGTATAAATATTTTTAATAAAAGTTGGGAGAGTTTCAGAGGCTGCTATTTAATAATTTACATGCACCTGCGTGCAACAGAAAAGAAAACTAATTCTCCTCCACACAAATGGAGCTCCAGCCAATAAAACAACTGGTGGGAAAACGCTTAGTGAATTAACATTTTAATATCCTTTTTCTACTCAAGATACTTTCACCACCAAGTCATTTGAATTTTTATTATTTTTAGCTTTGTAATGTCTGAGTAACTCAAAAGTTTAATGCTTTGAAGACTGAACAATGTAATGGCACAAGAGCCTACAGAGAGGCAGCGTTTCATGCCCTGACATAGCTGATGTCTGGCTGTGGTCAGAAACATTCCTTTGTACAGAACCGTCTGCCCAGCTTTGTTTTCACAAATGCTGGGGAGGAGAAAAAAAACCAACAAAAAACAGTTAAATGTGGTAGAGATGCAAAGAGAGCAGTTAAGGAACCAACTGCCATTCATAAAGAGCACAAATTTGGGATCATATGTATGCATGTGCAGGGTGTAATGTTTTATACACGGATTCAAATGAAGGTGTAAACAGTGTTTAGTGCTCACCCCAGCTGCCTGCACACACCTGCTCTCACCTGCCTGCCCATGGCCCCCTGGCCCCCTTGGATGTACCCTGAGGCTGCTGCTCACCCCAAGGGCTCCCGAGGTGTTTGGGGTGGCCCAGCAGCCTCACCATCGGATGAGCTTTGTTTCCTCAGGAAGTTGGGCTAGAAAATAAAAACAAACCCCAAAGACTGCAGCTCACCTTCCTCTGAACTGCTGCAGGGCTTCCCTGCACCCCCCCACCTCCTTGCAGGGCAGGGGGGGGGTTCTGCAAACATCTCCAAAAGTGCTGAAAATGGAACTTAGGTGGCTGATCCGACCCCTCCTGTGCTCACTCCCTCTTCTCACAGTAGGGAAGAAGATTGAGATCAAGCTCCCTTTTTGCCAAGTGGCAAGGGGCAGGTCTGCATGTGCAGGGGGGAAGGGATGCACCATGAACCGACCAGCAAAGAGCACACTCAGAGACACACACACAAAAAAAAATATAAAAGAAAAAAGCACTGCCAGCTCTTTTCGTGAGCATTTCTGCACAGCACTTGCTGAGGCTGTAAAACTCAAGTTTGAGCAGAAAACACGAGTGAGCACCTTCTGGTTCTGCAGAATAGGAAGAGGGTCCCTCCAGGACAGCCATGCCCAGCACCCCCAAAACACCCCCACACCCCCCTTAGCCCAGGGAAACCCTACGCTCCTCCACCTGCTTTGCTTGGAGAGAGATTTTGAGGCTGATGCAACACCTTCCTGCTCTCCCTCCCCAGGGGGTATAGGAGTCATGGACCCTTCCTGCAGCAGGGCAAGCAAGGATGCTAAAGCACAGAGGAATATCCTGAGCTGGAAAGGACCCTCAGGGATCACCAGTCCAGCCCCTGTCCCTGCCCAGACCCCCCAACAATCCCACCCTGCCCATCCCTGGCAGCGCTGTCCAAACGCTCCTGGAGCTCTGGCAGCCTCGGGGCTGGGACCATTCCCTGGGGAGCCTGGGCAGTGCCAGCACCCTCGGGGGGAAGAACCTTTCCCTGAGCTCCATCCCAAGACCCCTGACACAACCTCATGCTGTCAAAGAAGGGTGATGGAGAGGGGGGAACCCTGGGTTATCCCTCCACACTTATTACTTGCCAACCCCAGGAGATGTTTTGGGCTTTTTTCTTGCTCCCAGCCTCTTTTTCCACTGTGGTGTGGGCTGAAGCTGCCCCAACGAGCCCGGCACAAGTCATACATGAAGTGCCTTTGCTGGTGCGTGTTGCTCAGAGGCAAAGTTCATCCACCCACTGCAAATTTCCTTTCTGCTTTTAAATGCTGCTTTAAAAATAAACTGGGGGGAGGGAGGAGATGAACCAGAGCTGGCACCTACTGAGGGACCCAGGCACTGAGGAGGGACCCAGGCACTGAGGAGGGACCCAGGCATGAGCTCTCAAGAGTTGTAATTGGGTCATTACTTGGCCTTTGTTAGATTTGAATAATGTAGATTTAAACGGTTATGTAAAATCCCCCATCTTAAGTCACTGTATTTGGTTTTTCAAGTCCTACCTCCAGCCTCCTTGAGAGCTGACAACTTCTGCATTCCCTCCTAGCTCGATCTCCACCCCTCCCAAAGAATTTATTCTCTCCATTTCTCCCAAGGTAAAAGAGGCAAATCCAGAGCACTGGAAGATCCAAATGTCTGTACCCTCCCCTGGGGAGGTTATAGTCAAAGGACCCCACACTTCATACAGCAAACTCCTAAGAAAGGGAATTTGCCACAAATGAGGAACATCAAGCATCATTTCATTTATTGTGCACATCTAGAACTGCATCACTTTTCAGATTAAATCAGTGCTCACTCTCTCCTCTCTCCCACCTGATGAACTCCAGGCTGAACCAACCTCAGGCCTGAACTCCAAATCCGAAATCTATTTTGCAGCATGGAAAGTATCCAGTGGTTAATTCGGGGAGAAGAGGGAATTTGACTCAAAATACATTGCCAGCAGGACATTTTATATGTGTTCACTTAAGACAGACCTTCCTGACTACAGCCCCAAACGCCCACTGCGGTGTGAAGTCAAACTTTAAACTCTACAACCGCTTCTCTCTGAACAAAACTCGGAGTTTTATCATGGAAATGCAGGCGCTGGGCCTTGGCCGGAGCAGGGCACGGCTTCAGCATCCTCCACGGAGCAGCAGGAGCTGCTCCAGCCCTGCTTGGTGCCAACGGTTTGGCTCCCACCCCCGGATCCGGGGCTGGAGCCGCGAGAGCCGCGGCACAGCGGGAGCAGCCGCGGGCGCAGCGATGAGCGGCAGGTCCTGTGTGACTGCTCAAGCCCCTGCCCACCCTGTGCTGAGCCAGAAAGCCCCTCTGCCAGGCAGCTCCCTGCAGCATATGGTTAATACTCTGCTAATAATCATGGCTGTTAACAGCACCTCGCTCCTGCCAGAGCCCCCGGCTGGCACTGGCACGCGGCCGCTCCCGGCTCGGCTGGCGCTCGGCTCCTCTCCCCTGTCCGAGGCGTCCCTGTCCTTCAGAGCAGCCCACCCAGCCTGGACACCTGTGTGGCATCTTCCCACTGCACACCAGTGCTGGCACAGGTGAGACACTGCCTGGGATAACCAGTAACCACGAAAAGTCCTAGAATCCTGGAATATCCTGAGCTGGAAGGAACCCACAGGGACCATTGAGTCCAATCCCTGGCCCTGCACAGACACGCCAACAATTCCACCCTGTCCAAACACTCCTGGAGCTCTGGCGGCCCTGGGGCCATGACCATTCCTTCCCTGGGGAGCCTGGGCAGTGCCCAGCACCCTCTGGAGGAAGAGCCTTTTCCCAAACTGAGTCCTTGTGGTTGAGCATGTCCCGACAGCACAGGCCAAGGGCAGCTCTCCCCACACACAGCCTGTGCCCCTCAGGCTGAGCTGCAAAGCCTGGCAGCCACCAAAGCCCAGCCTAATCAATAGGCTGAGCTGCCCACACAGGTCTATAGGCAGGATGCTTTCTCAAAAGCTCCTCTCCAGATTTGCCAGCCCATCCGGGCCTGCTGCCAAGGATCGGTGGTGAAAGCGAGCTTACAAATTACCTGCACTTTGGGGCAATTAGAAAAGGCAATTTATTTGGGGGTAGAGGTAAGTGTGCTGCCATGCACACCCCAAAGCATCACTGGGCCCTTCCTTTGACTCCCGCTCATTTACAGATGCTTTCCATTTTTGACCTTTTTGGCAAATTACAGTGGCACAAAGCTTTTGGTGAGTGCTTTGGAGTTCAGTATCTACTCAATGGATTTATTTATTAAAGAGGGGACGAATCTCTTCTTTCAGGACTGCAAGCCCAGTCTGCAGCATCTCACACAACCCTGTCATTTACTGACCCCAGGAACTCATGGCAGGCCATGCCACCCCCTTAGGGCCTTAAAATTCCCTCCCTGCACAGCAAAACACATTGCAGGGCTGGACTACAGATTGTTGGGCTGAAAACATTTTCCCTAGAAAAAAGGAATCAAAATACTGATCTGAAGCAAATGCTTCCAGCTGCTCTGAGTATCTCTACTTTTCCCTCCCCTCTCCTCTCCTGGAGAGGATTACTGAACCAATGCTCCACTCCTGTTTATTCAAAGAAAAAATATAAATACATTCAAAAGAACGAGACTGTGGTCAAAAATCCTGTATCCCAAGGACATAGGGAGAGCAAACCAGGAGTGCCTCTTCAACAGACCCGTCTACTGTCTAGGAAGCTTTTCCATTTCAGTTCCTCATCCTTGAGGAGAGACGTTAATATTCCCTTTATGCAAAGTGAGGAGAAGGGTGTGCAGAGATGAGGGTTTGTGAAACAGAGCTGGCTGTGGTCCAGGCTGCGCCAGAGCCCATCGGCCAATGGATTCTGGAAGGAATGTCTTCGAGTCATTTGCTGGCAAATGGCATTTGCAGGCCCTGATGCTGCGAGCAGCCACCCTCAGCACCTCTACACCAGCCTTGGAGGAGCACAGGATGAGTTCTGGTCCTTCCCAGAATTACACCAGTGGAAGAGCATTGAATTCGAACCCAAATTTAACCCTTCTGGTGTGGATTCACCTCCAGGGACAGAAACACATTTGTGTATGAGGGATCAGGTCAGAACTCCTCTAGGGAATACAGCTCTAAGCATGCAAATGAGGATGGTTGGTTAAACTGGAAAAGAAGGTCTTGGGGTTTTATTAAAGTTCTAAATGGTGAATGGGATTTGATTTTTGTTTTTCCAAACAGGAGAAAAAGTGAAGCAGGAGCTGCTTCAGGGAGCAGATTCTGGGTTACTGACCCAAAGTGCAGTTGATGGAAAGCCCCGAGGCTCCTGCCAACCTGGAAAACCTCTGAGAGGGACAAATAACCACAGCAAGCCCTGAACAGATTCCTGGTCACCATCACTGAAGTCCCTGTACCCACTGTAAAACATTCTACTGGAAAAGCCCATCACCAGCAATTTAACAGAACCAGCCTTCCAAAAGAAGTATGAAACTGGGAGAACTGGGCCTCTCCTGCAGGAGAATTTCCCCTGGGGGGCTGAGAGACCCCTGCTCCAGCACAGAGCCCTGTCAGGACAGGTACAACCCCCAGCTGTAGAAAAAGGTTTATTTCCCAGGGCTGAACCTCAGTGTGCCTCAGCACATCCACAGGTGTCACAGCCACTGGGACAGCAGGTGACCCTACCTCTGCCACCACTTTTTGTCCCTTCTCCTCCCAGGGGCAGGAACATCAGCCCAGCAGGGCTGTGGGCTGGGTGACCCAGGCTCGGGTGACTCTCACGGCCATTCCCCTCCTGGAGCTGTTGTTTCTATCTCTGCAGCACGTTTGCTTATCTCGACAGCAAGACACACACTTTGAGTGCCATGAGGGTGCAGCACACAACAGAGGAACCCAACAGACAGTTATTTGCCTTTGAACACCAGCTCTGCCCTCCACGAGTCACCTGCCAAGAGAGCAGCACCGCTGGCAGAGCCACAGCGGGATGTGCCAGGGACTAACCCCGCTCTGCTGTGACTGAAGGGACTTCGCCTCCCTCCAAGCTGTGCACACCCTTCAGGGGGAACTCTTGGGTCCCGTTTCTTAGAAAATAAACAGCTCCTAAATGTAGCTCAAGGTTTCCAGGATACAGAAGAGCAGAGCATGGGGAGCACAAGTGTCCGACTCCTGCAAAAATAACGCGCTGGGTAGCTTGGACACGTTTCAAACTGTGACAAAATAACCTGCGGGAGCAAAAGTTTAATAGTCTGGATCCAGAGAGAGGAAAAAAGCTTGATTAATCTGCTACTGAAGTTACATCTCTGCGTGGCTGCAGAAACAGTCACCCAGTGAGCATTTAAACAGAGAACACACAACTCTGTTAATTCCCCCAAAACTTCCCATCCAGGAAAGAAACCTCTCTGCCCGCCCTGCGAGGGAACAGCACACGTTTGAGGGGAAGAGGGGGAGAGGAGGGGCAGAGGCTTTGCTTTAACTTGAAAATAAATAAGTTGCAGCACATGTGCACGCACACAAACACGGCACATCTGAAACCCATCATGTCCAATTTACAGGCTCACATTTCCTCCCCTGTGCAGCTCCCAGCCCCGGGGCTGCGCAGCCCCCCGGCCGCGCTCGCTCACCATACTGAAGTCCAGCAGGTCACTGAGCTCTTTGTCTGTCCCAACTGCAGCCATTCTCTGCTGCTGCTGATTCATATTCCCACAGACTCAACAGTGGCAGTCCTGGAGAAAGCGAGGGGGAGGGGAGAGAGAGAGATTTTAATGACTACAGCAAACTACCCACCCCATTGATGAATATTTTAAAAAGACAGAGCGGAGGGGCGAGAAAAGAAAAACCCTGAGCGCGTCTGCAGCGTCCAACTCCGGGGCCAGAGCACAGTCGGAGTCCTCACACAGCACCC